>BLXT01001985.1:908800-922405 GCA_019648995.1 Plakobranchus ocellatus | reverse complement strand
CCCTTCCCTTCTTTGCCCCACCTCACTTTTAGTTAAAGGAATGCACAAACGTGTCTATTACTTGAACGATCTACTATCAACCTGACTTTGCCATTGTTAGTGCGCATTAGATGAGCTATACAAACCAATCAGGCAAACATTATAAGTTGCTTCGACGTCGAATGTGAGGGTAACAAAATCTTTGATAGAAAAACAAAGATGGAAAGAAAGAAAAACATCATTAATTATGCATAAGAAGTTGCCTCTGACTGCAATTGATCGACTAAATTTTCCTGCTGTTTTATTTTTTCATTAAACCTTTTTTTTTTCCTTTTGTGTGATGACTAAGCTTTGAAGCAGAGACTATCCTACTAGGAGCTGGAAGGACAATCAAGGTAGTTTGGCTTGGATAAATAATAACAGTAACGCTGAGAGTAACCAAAAGATTGTCAATAATAAGAAGATTAACAACTGCGGGTGATAATAAACTAGCAATAACAGCAGGTATTATTCTTACAAATACATTTATAGTAATGATGGCACTATCAGTGATAATTATCACTATCTGTCTGTTTATCTATCTATCTATCTATCTATCTATCTATCTATCTATCTATCTATCTATCTATCTATCTATCTATCTATCTGTATGGGACATTAATGGCACAGTAGATAGCAACCCCGCCCTACAATACGCCTTGAGTAACAACAACTGTAACGGTAGTAATAATAACACTTGATAAACGAATACTTGCACAAACAATAGCAGGAATGCTAACAACAACAGAAATAATAACACAATGATAGCAGACTTACATTTGTGAGAATAACACCAATAGAAACAACAACACTGACAATATTAAAACTATACAAATAACATTGACAATACGGTTCCGTTTGACAATGATACAAGAACATTGCAAATTATTCAGTGAGAGCGTGATTGTTGGAATTTTTTTTTTTTTAATTTTAACTGATGTAGAATTGTGGCACAAGGGAAATGGGGCAGTTGAGGAAAGCTTGCCCGGGCGATTTGTTTGGCCTTCCATACATCCACGTAGGTCGAATGTCTGATGGGATTTCTGATATTACATCTGAGAAAAGTTTTCCTCTAAATATCGATAAGCCGATGCAGTCTTCATACGAAGACAACATGTGCTCTCAAGTGATTCCAATTAAATGGGTTTCGAGAACTTCTAGTTGGCATCCCACTTTTTTCTTATTACTATTCAGAAGCGAGCTACTAGCGAGCTATTGTCGACCTGTTGCTGAAGCACTAGTGCGCGACCCACTGTCGACGCACTGGAGACCACTGGCGACCCACAGGCGACCCGATAGCGAACCAGTGGCGACTCACTGGCGATCTACTGCCGATCCGCTAGCGAATCACTGGCGGCCCACTGGCGATCTACTGCTGATCCGCTAGCGAATCACTGGCGGCCCACGGGCGATCTACTGCCGATCCGCTGGAGAGCCAATGTTTTAAAGGTTAGCTACTGGCGATGTACTGTGAGCTCTGACGACCTATTAATATGCTATTGGTCATCTACTCGTGCGCTTTTGGTGACTTATTGATGAGCTACTGGTGAGCTTTCGATGAGCTACTGTGACCTACTGGTGAACTATTGGAGGGTCACTAGTGACGTGCTGAAGATTGGCTGGCCACCGACAGTCTAGCTGTACAAATGCTACTAATGAATTACTGATGAGCTACTGTTGAGCTTTCGATGAGCTACTGAGATCTACTGATGAGCTATTGGAGAGCTATTGGTGACGTGCTGAAGATTGGTTGGTCACCGACAGTCTAGCTGTACAAATGCTACTAATGAATTACTGATGGGCTACTGTTGAGCTTCCGGTGAGCTACTGAGATCTACTGATGAGCTATTGGAGAGCTATTGGTGACGTGCTGAAGATTGGCTGGCCACCGACAGTCTAGCTGTACAAATGCTACTGCACACGTGCTCATTAGACTTGATGGGAATTGATGGTGAGCTGTTGGCGAAGCACTGGGGAAGAACTGGTTACCTATCGTCGAGCAAGCTGTCGAAAGAACTGTACAGAGATGAACAGAAGGAATGGCAAAGGAGAAATTCATAGGTTTTTTTGCGTCAAAATAGCATTTTTCATTTCCCTTTATTTCAAGCACTCTCTCTCTCTCTTTGCCTATAGTCTACTGGATTTTAGTGCGTGACAGATCTCTATTGGCTCAAGGACAAGTTATTTAGTGCTAACTGTTTTTTAACGAAAGAAAATACATTGAAGAGAGATAATGAGAGAGCGAGAGAAAGAGAAAGAGAAAGAGTGTGTGCGTATAAGAGGGCAAAGGAGAAAAAGAGCGAATTGGGGAGATCAGTAAAGAGTGCATGGAAGAAAGTGAGGTAGCTTAACAAAGAGAGGAGAGTAAAAGAAAGAAAGAAAGAGACTGAGAGAGCCCGACAATTGGATTAAAATGTTGTACTTTGGCAGTTCGTTCAGTGGCTTGCTTTTATTTACTAACATGGAAATTAGGAATTAACCTGTCTAATTAGCTTTGAATTCTTTGAACCTTTTCCCTAGAGTTAAGTTATTTTGACTCCGGGACAGCTTTGGTTTGCTTTTGTTGTACTCGTAATCGCAATATTACTCTATTGGGGTAAACTTTTCTTATCATGGGCTGATACGATTTTTAATTTTTAAATTAATGTTAAAGTTACAGAGACAAGGCCCATATTTCGGTGTTAGAAATCGATTGCTTAAACAATTTGCCTGAGAGAGAGGAGGAAAAGAAGTGGGCAATAGGAAAATAGAGGGTAAGGGGATAGTTATAAAGAAAAATAGAAAGACGAAGGATGGCTTGAGGAAAGACAGCAAGAAAAGCAGAGAGAAACGCCACAAGGAATTTCAAAAAGAAAGAAAAGAAGAGACACAGAATGAAAGATGTAGAGATCAAAGGTGAGGGGAGGAAAACGGAAAGAGAGAGACAAGTTAGAAAAGGAAGAAAGGATAAATATTAAATTTGAGAGCGAAAAGGGGGAGGGGAGGGAGGGGTGGATAAGGACCAAGGAAGAAAGCAGTAAAAGTAAATAGAAGAGTAAGATAAAATAATAAAAGAAGCAGGAGGGGAAAGGTGTGTGTGTGTGTGTATGTGTGTGTGTGTGTGTTAAGAGAGCCGAAAAAAAGAAGATAAAAGGGAGGTGAAAGTTAATTAGAGGAACGAAATTAAAATGGAGTTTAGAGGGAGATAGAAAAAAAAGTGAGGAGGTGAAAAGAGGAAGGAGTGTGTGTCGGAAAGGGGGGCGGGGGGTAGGATGAGAGAGTAGGGATTATCACTGGTGAAAAGTGGATAGACGGATGGATAAATTTTGTATGGAAAATAAAAAAAAGGGTTTGTATAAAAGAAATAATTCATGGAGACTTATAAAGTTCTTAAGATTTCTGGTATGAAAGCATGGAGTTTCTCTGTTGCTAAGAAGTACACGAGCAATCGACTGATACAGTAATACTGAGGTATATGTGGATATTTGAATGTGAATGTGATATAGCTCACATCAAAAATAACAGCCAGCTTAGCTCGGCTCAGACCTGCTATCTGCGCTGGCTAAGCGAGGTCTAATCCATGGTTGATCCTAGTTACCTATTCCTGTAATACTGAGATAGCGTTACACTAGGCCAGGTCCTGGCTATACAGATTAAAATGTTTTCAGTCTTGATTTGACTCAGTAGGTCTATTAGATCTTAATAAACGATGATAATAATAGGTTATGCCAATATTTATATTAGCTAGTATTTATGTCATTAATTTTATTTTTAAAATCACAGAGTTCCATCAAAAATGTTTTGATCTTATTGGTTTTAATCTGAGCATTTATCGTTTTCTACGGATTAGTCTGGTGCAAAAGATGGTCAAAGTGATTGGCTCGACAAGAACTTCCTGTTAGCTTGAAGGGGAGGCCATCCTTGGGTTTTGCAAGATGGTAAAAGCCTGCAGTGAATATTAATCGAATAAAGAACAAAGAACAATATCTTTTGATTAATATTAAAGGCCATATCTTGATTTTTCGATTAAAATCTAAAGCAAGTAAAACAAATTTAATAAAATAGGAGAAAAAGTGCAGATACAAAAAGATCGAAGGCACGAAACCAATGACACATTTCTGAAATATCTCAAAACATAAATAACTCATATCCCACCAGGACATCAGAACAGCAGCATCACAGAACTGGAAGTGACCCAGGGAGTTTTATTGTGTGATAGTCTATATTCCACCCTGTGCTACAGGCAGTCTGACCACCTTGACGACAAACTGGCCAGAGCTGTCAATAAAAAGGTATACCTTTGAATGTCTTATCAAGTTTGAAAACATTAATTGTTTTCATTTTCATCTTTAAACCCACGCATGTTATGCATGTGTGTGAATGCCAGGCAGCAATTATTAAACTAAACTAAAATTTGGTCCTTGGCACCAGGATCCATACTCATCAAAGCGGTCTTAACGAGGGGAAAGCATGGCGTAATTTCATAAATACCCCAGTAGTCTTGGTTCTTTAAATCGATACACATTTAATAACTCAGAATCTCTTCCCCGCATATTGGTAAAATTGTTATTGAAATGGTGATAGCAAATGACCAGAGATGGAGGCACAATAAGATAAGACAACATAATAAGGCTCGAACCCGTGACAGAAGGGTCCCTGCAGATCTCAGGGCGGACTCGCTAGCCACTGTGTCACCGACGCTCCCAACAACTGTGGAGACACTAATGAAAAAAAGTTATAGTATGTTGGAAACTTTTATAGAGCAAGGAAAAACATCTGCAATACAAAATGTATGTCTTTAGATGTAATATTGATAAAGTAATTTATGAAACATAACTTATACACTCGAGTTTCCCCTGACATTATTGGTATGGACTCCTAGAAGCATAATGGATAACCATACATTTTATGTGGCAAAATATCACATAAACTTCAGATGTAAGCTTATCTGATCTTTCCATTTTTTTTTCATGTTGTTGAAATTTCCAGGCCACCAGAGGGAGTCAGGCGTTAGTTGATTTTGTTTCTGGCTGAAGATGGCGGCGTGGGCAAATCTTCACCAGCAGCCAAATGGCCGAGAGCTCGCCCGGTGAAGCGGGAATTCCCGTTAGAGCGCACTTCGTGGCAGCCTCCAACAACAGTGCTGACCTTGTGGGATTCATCAAGCACTGTATCCGTCGGCTGAATGAGATGGACTTGTTGTCAGGTGAGCTCGCATTTTAATAAATAACAGTAGTAGTGTAGGGAAAATACAATACAGTACTGCAAGCAGGGGAAATGAAAACAATACTTACAATAAAAGTAAAAAAAAAATATTTTTGAAAATCAGAAGCATAGCACAGAATAAGAATGTGTTTTCATCAAGGAATATTTCTTTCTCTCTATCACTATTGATAATGTTGGTAATTTGGTTGTGTAATCCGTAGAGGTAGACGGAGAATAACATTTATTGAAAGTCTTAAGTCATGGGCGATAGGCAAGGGTAACAACATCAAATTTATAAGGTTACCTGAAGAGGGAGAAGAATCTTCTGAAAGCTTTGGCCTTGACAATTTTGTTGTCTCTGATAGTTTTGCAAACTTTGCGCATATTCAAAATGACTCAAAAAAAAAACAAAAAAAAACAAAAAAACAACTAATTAAGGCGTTTGAAAAGATGTTCTGTCTGTTTATTGTAATATTTAAGGTGTTGCTCTGCCTTAGTCATATATACATTAGACATTCACGCTGTAACTTTTGTATTTTAAAAAGTTTTAGCCTTTTCTCAGTAAAAAGTGGGTCCCACGCTTAGTCCAAGCATGGGAGAACCAGGAGTGTAGCCGTTATTGTTCTTGGCATACGGCATTATGAGGTAGTTTGTCATTGCTTTCCTCGCCGTCTTTATTTTCGCCGGGTCTTAAGAGACCTAGCTAACCATTTAGTGCTTGGTGGTCTCAGAGAAAACGTTTGAAAAATTTCCCAACATGAAACCTCCAAAAAAAAAAAAAGACTTTTTATCCTAGTTCACGATTTCATATTACATCAGCATAAATGTTCAAGTGTAAAGGTTTGCGAAGGCAGGCTTTTCTAAAAGAGAATAAAACATTTGCTCGGCCACATTGTTGGCCTGAGGCAGATTCTGATAAATTCACAAAAAAATAATATGGAACTCCATGCACAAAGAAGGAATCGTATCAAACTTTAAACCTCACTTTTGTTTGGAGGAAACAAAGTGACACTTAATGGCATTCACACATTTTAACCTGTGAACAAAGGAAGATGTAAAAAAAAATTGCTTAAAATAAAGCAACAATTTATTTCAGCCTTCTCTCCCCCTCCATAGACAACCAAAAATAAGAAGAAAACAATAACACCATCACCATCACCATCAACAGCAACAACAACAACAACAACAACAACAACAACAACAACAACAACAACACAAGAACCGACAACAGCAACAGCAGCAACAACCAAAACACTAACAACAAAAGTAAAAAGAATCTTCTGTATTGCATTGCACACGACAATTTGTGTTAATAACAGCTCTAAACCGTCAGTGATGCACACAGAGAACAACATCCAGTTTGTTTCAGTTTTCTAGTAAAATAACGATGTTGCGGCTTCCGATGCATGGACGTCAACCAGATGCTGCCTAAGCTCGTTTCTTTCTTTGTTTGTTTTTTTTTTAATTCTATATGAGTACAAAAACTAAACAGAGACAAGCATTGAGCAAAAAGCACGATAAAATGGTAGTAACTGAGATAGGGACAGTAAAAATGTCTTAGTAACATTGCTATAAGAAATGGACATTTGTTTTCATGTAATAACACACCTTGGTAAAAGACTCTTAAAGGCCCACATAAACGAATAAAATACTAATTATTACAGTGGAAAGTTTTTTTTTTTTTTTTTTTTTTAGCTTTTCGACATAACTTGAACAAGTCAAATAATCCACGTATGGTTAATTCAAGTGAAAATACTTAATCACATGATTTATATCTAGATCTAAATCTCTTAACGTAAAGGCGACACACTTAGATTTTGACGAAAAACTACAGGAATGGTTCATGAACCTTAGGGGACAAAACGCCAACGATATCCTGTGAACTTATTGTTCAAAATGTGCACATAGCTAGGAAGGCGTCATGGTAGACTTAATAAGACAGAATTGTTTTACATTGTTATACTTTTAGAAAAATATCTTTATCTTAGAGTACGCTGGTTAGGTTATAGGCATAACTATCGTCACCTAAAGGGTTACAAGATGGAGCAGAAGAAACGGATAAGGAAACAATGCAGCTGCACCGGACATGATGCAAAACCTAAATGTCAAATGATGGAGCCCTTCACCACTTCTGTGATCTCAGAGTTTTTGTCCCCCATCAGGCTGGGCATCAGGATGAGATCTATAGGATAACTAACGACTCATCTGTAAATGTATAATGCGATCATAGGAGGTTTGGTTTTTTATGTAGCCAGTCCACAACAAGGTGATCTCTGTCTTTCAGGCCCCCCGTAAGGCAAGGACGCCGGTGGTGGGGCTCGAACCCGCGACAGAAGGGTCCCTGCAGATCTCAGGGCGGTCTCGCTAGCCACTGTGCCACCGACGCCCCTTTGGTCATAGTAAAGAGTATAGAATTTTGGTAAGGAGCAAGGAGATCTTTATTTCCCGAATGAGAATTAAAAATATTTTTAACATGTTACTTTGACAATGTTATAAGTTCATATTTTTATACTTTTAAACATACGCAATTTAGTCATTTGAACAGCAGTAAATAATAATCTATAGACATCGCCTGTTGCCTATTTATGGAAATGGTTTGACATCAGAACAGGAAAAAATCAAAATCCACAGACATCTCTGATTAGTGCATCCTCATAGAGAAAACTAGCCTTAAAACAACAATAAATCAATAATCCATAGACATCGCTGACTGTTGCTTGTATACACACGGAAATGTACTTCATGGGGGATTTTTAGTTAAAACAATTATAAAAGATTTTCTTATACTGAGCTATGAAATGCTCAATACTTTCAATAAACTCTGAGTTATTAAAGATAAGTTGCATGTTGACAAGTTGCAAGGTTTTATTGGTAGTTACCGGCACAATCAGAAAGATAGATTTTGATCGTTTGACACAATATTTCGGCATAAAAAACTTGTATATTTTTCTTTTCCTCCACAAAAGTCATAGAACTCGATTTTGATGTCTTCATTGGTCTGCGTACCAGATGAACCTGAATTTGACTTCATCATCATCATCATCAGGTACCTTGTCTGGAAATGACATTGGCGTTCATGTTCCTCCACCGAAATCTATTCTCAATTAACCTTATAAAGTTGTTATTGCTACCCTTGCCTATTGCCCATGACTTAAGATTTTCAGTAAACCTTATATATTGTCTACCTCTACTGCTTTGCCTTCAATCTTTCCAGTGATTGGTAAGTGTTCCCTTGTGTCGGCAAATATGGCCGAAAAACTGTAGTTGCCTTTGTCTTATAGCTTTAATTAGTGATTGCTCGAGATTAGCCTCTTTCAGAACCAATTCATTTGACTTTTTTCTGTCCATGATAGCCTCATCATTCTTCTGATGAACCAAATCTCTACCTCTTCTAGTTTTTTTTTTTTCTATTTCTTTGTTTATGTCCCAACACTCACTACCATACAAAAGTACTGACCATACATTGGCTTAGAAAAAGAGTAATGTGCGCGGTAGATCTATTTTTAGTTTGCATCTTTCATCAGACTTCAAACATTGAAAATGCCTAAAAAAATCTCTGCCATTTTAAAAATACGTTTCTTTTATTTTTGTTCAATTAACATGTTTTATTAATTTTTTTTGGGTAAGGATCCACACTGGAGTTTTGTTAGTACTGAGAGAATTTCATCAAAACGTATGGAGAATCAGGACAGCAAGAAATAAAGAAGGCGGAGTATAATCGTTTGTATAAATATTATTACTAATGATGAAACAAGGCCTTCTGCCTTCTTAGGTATGTAATTAAAGTTAATCGATCTACCTCCTAAATGTCAACGGTTTGGTCACTGAACAAAAAATTAAAGCAAATTAAATATCGATCTGTAGGGCAAAGGAGGTGTGTGTGTGTGTGTGTATATATATATATATATATATATATATATATTATATATATATATATATATATTTATTTATATATGTATATGTTTAAAAAAGGGTGCGTGACGTAAATATATATTACAGACTCTTTATGAACCTATATCTATGTATATTATGTAAATGTGTTTACATGTGTAATTATTCAAATTTTATAAAACATGAATATCGCTCAATGCGGTTGTGGATTGGAAAGATGAAAAAGAAAAGGAAAAAAATATAACATGACTGAGATAACAAAGTAACCCCCGTCACCCAGACCATACCCTATTTTCATATTCTAGTCCGCAAGGTCAAAATGCAAAAGGTGATTAAAAAAAAAGACTCCCCAGGCTTTTCCAGTTGGCCATTTAGTTTGACAATGGGCTTACTATGAGTCCAAATAGTGATGGGCAGTCCTCCACAACCCGCATACTGGTCAAATTCTGGACACCTTCATCATCTTTAAGACTGCCCTATTTCCTCTCCAAGCTCTAAAACCTTACTATTGTAAGGTTTTGTATAGCTAAGGATTCCCAGGGGAAATTAACTGATAGCTAAGATTTCCCATGGGAAATTAACTGATAGCTAAGGATCCCCAGGGGAAATTAACTGATAGCTAAGGATCCCCAGCGGAAATTAACTGATAGCTAAGGATCCCCAGCGGAAATTAACTGATAGCTAAGGATCCCCAGCGGAAATTAAATGATAGCTAAGGATCCCCAGCGGAAATTAAATGATAGCTAAGGATCCCCAGCGGAAATTAACTGATAGCTAAGGATCCCCAGCGGAAATTAAATGATAGCTAAGGATCCCCAGGGGAAATTAAAACCCACGCAAAGGAACCCAATTCTCGGGTTAGGGTCTGTTAACCTTCACTGTGTGACCCTCCCTGCTTTCCCCAACTACCACATCAAGAAGGCATTCTGGATTTATTGCTTGTTTGGGATTTTATTTTTTTATTAAACATTATTTAGTAAAATTAAGGAAATCTGTTTCCCCTACGAGTGTTTTTCAAGTCATAAGTATAGTATTCATGTTTCAGATTGCATTAACCCACCACAAACTGTAATAATAAGTGTGTTCCAAACAAAAAAAATAAAAGAAGGGAACGGTAGCTTTCGGAATACTTCAATAATGATTAACGTCTTGTATTTACTTGGAAACGACAAAAAAGGATCAAGAATAGATGTATAAAAAAAAAAATAAGGGGGGAAGACCTAGACAGTATTAGCCTTTTGTAAATACATTTTTAGCACAAGCGATTGGAACAAAACTGCTAGATTTGACTATATTTTATGGTAAGTATTTGGAATAAAACAGATACAATTCTAGCAAATTTGTACATTAAGTGATGAAAAATGTGTTGTTTACTACACGAGGTCATTGTACTTAACATAGTATAGCGCAACACGACATCCTATCTCAATTATGGGGGGCGTCGGTGGCACAGTGGCTTGTGAGTCCGCCCTGAGATCTGCAGGGACCCTTCTGTCGCGGGTTCGAGCCCCGCCATCGGCGCCCCGGCCTGACGGAGGGCCTTAAAGCCTGAGATCACCTTGTTGTGGACTAGCTATATACAATAACCCTAACCCATCTCACTTGCGATCTTTCAAGTACGGAAATAAACTAGTTTCACGCTTTTGAACGACAGAATTTTCAATTTAAAAAGGCCTCCACGGTTTCCCGCAGTTCGGCACAAGGGTTTCGTTAACATTTAATCTCATTAGACAATCATAGACAATACCGATTGAATCACATTAATTTTATCTCTGATGTAATTAATTTTACAGCCCATGAATGGAGATTTATGGGACAGTTTTTACGCTATGGTGTCGCATGCGCAGACACAATTAATTTGCTGCCATAATCACATGTCTAATTTAGACTTTTGGATTTGTTAATTTTGCATCTAAGCATGTACTTTTTTTCTTATTTAATCTCAAAGTTCAATAAATTTCATTTAAACATCAGCTTTCGTGTCACTCGAAACACATTTTTTTTGTGCCTTTATCTTACTGCAACTGTTTGCCTGTGCCATTTCTGTTGTAAAAATCGAGTGCCATAGAGAAAAACCTTACGGTCTCGGGCAGTTAATGGTGAGTGAAGAGAAAATTTCGTTTTATAGCGTTTTAGATAGAAATATGATTATAAATGTCGAAATTAGCAATGCTTCAAATGCCTAACTTTGATACCGTAACTTGTTTGTGTGCATTCTCATTTCCACAAGGTATATATTATTGTTTAAGGCATTTAAGATAGTTATGCCTTCTACAGATGTGTTCATATTTTGGTGATATGCATAGTTGTTAAAATACTGTTGTCAGCATTAAGACTGATTCCTAATTTACAAGGTCCACTTCTGTCTGAAATGATACGAGACTAAAAGAAGCACATTTGAGAAAAATACGAAGTGCAATTAAAACAAAAAAAATCCAACAAAAATCAGCAACAACAACAACAACAAAAAACCAACCAACAAACAAACATACAAACAAACAAACAACCCCCCCCCCCAAAAGAAAAGAAACTTATAACTAGTGTGACATAGACTTGGAATTGAGAGCGTTGAGGGGACTATGCTTGTCCAATAATACATGGTTAGTTCGGCATGGATGTTTAGTATTAAAGTGACATTTGACTACAACTAGATGGGGGAATTTGACAAGGAGTCAAGCCACCATTTTAAAATTTTAAACTAGAATATGTTGAGAGCTGATGTCTCTATCTACATCTTCTAGTCATGATAACAAACCTCAAACATTCTCTCAATACTGAATACTATGATGTAGCCTAGATTCTCCAGGCTGTATTTTATAGATTCCTAATAAAAAAATGTAGATGTAACTTATCTGAACTTTGTATTTAATATTGTAAAAAGGAAAAGATGGAATATGCCCTGCATAGATTCCGCTTCATTTTTGTCCGAAATCGCCAAAAAAAAAAGGGGGGCGTCGGTGGCACAGTGGCTAACGAGTCCGCCCTGAGATCTGCAGGGACTTTTTCTCTCGCGTGTTTGAGCCCCGCCACCGGCGCCCTGGCCTGACGGAGGGCCTGAAAGCCTGATATCACCATGATATACACAAAAACAAAAAAAAAACCTATCGCAAAAAAAAATTAAATTAGTTGTTCGAAAAATTAATTTTTCTTATCTTTGACCTTTTTTTTTTTTTTAGCTTTTATTTACCTCATTTGAAGAAAGGTATGCAGATTATAATCCTTTAAAAATTTATTCTGTCCAATGGGCAGCAAAAAGTTAGAAGAAAAAAATCCTGGAATTAGCCTTTAATAAATTAGTTATTATTATTACTAATTCCTGTCGTTACAGAGAGCGTTTCCGACTGAACATTAACAATGAGCATCTTCTCATTTGTTCTAATTCATCTTTATTGTCATCTACTAACGGTCAAAGGTAGGTTTCGCTACAATGCTGCTTTGATGCTCAAAACGAGGTTGAAAAAGGGCGGGCTGGAGTTGGTTTTTATGTATAGCCAGCCCACAACTAGGTGATCTCAGGCTTGCAGGCCCTCCGCCAGGCCAGGGCGTCGGTGGTGGGGTTCGACCCAGTAACAGAAAGATCCCTGCAGATCTCAGCGGGGACTCGCAAGCCACTGTGCTACCGACGCCCCGTTGGGTTGGGGATAAGGCGAAAAATCGATACAAAGAATGAGAGTTTTGCCCATAATTATAGCCCATCAAGGCTGTGATCTCAGGCTTTCAGGCCTCCACCAGGCCGCCTGGACGTTGGTGACACGGTGTGAGAGACAGCGAGAAAACAGGAGAGAAAGAAAGTAAAGCAGGCAAAAGAAACTTAATATTCTTAGGATGCGAGTTAATCAGCTTCAAAAGATTTAACTCTTAGCTTACCTTCTTGTAGCATTGGAAGTCCGTATTATACTGTTCCTATATATTGGACCTTGCATTCAATGAACACAACAATCATAGAATTAAATTGTACTGGAATAACCTTTGTAGCAAGTCATGAATTTATGTTAACTAATATCAGTTTACATACTATACCCTGGGAACAATAAGCTTAAACAGTCTTTGAGGAAAAATTTCATTAAGAACACGTGTCGGATTTGAAATCCTAAAAACGAGGTTTCCATAGTGAAAAAAAAAATAACTGTGTACCTTTCTAGATAATTTTTCTTCCCTCTTCTTTTTCCCTTTAGTTGCGTCTTTTCCGATCAGTTGTTTTGAGGGACTGAAAGAGGGAAGCTCATTTCAAAGTTTCAGGAAAAGAGAAAAAATTGGATTTCGACTTCATCTGCACGAAAATAAGCATGTGATAAAGGGTAGAAACTACTATGGTGGTAAGAAAAATTCTCATTCAGCTATACTTCTCCTCATTCAACAACAACATCAACAATAGCAACATCACTACCACCATTGCCACCATCATCACCACACCAGCTACTACTACTAAACTACTACTACTACTACTACTACTTCTGCTACTACTACTACTACTACTACTACTACTACTACTACTACTACTACTACTACTAC
>BLXT01001985.1:810437-822746 GCA_019648995.1 Plakobranchus ocellatus | reverse complement strand
GACATAGAAGGTAGATGTAGGAATATTTAGACTGATTATGTAGATAGACAAAGACAGCCAGAGAGAGAGAGAGAGAGAGAGAGAGAGAGAGAGAGAGAGAGAGAGACAGACAGACAGACAGACAGACAGAAGGAATAAGAATAATTGATGTCTTTAAAAAAAATATATATATTATATATATATATATATATATATATATGTATATGTATATATATATATAGGAATAAGAATAATTGAAGTCTTTAAAAAAAAAAAAAAATATATATATATATATATATATATATTTTAAAGACTTCAATTATTCTTATTCCTTCAGTCTGTCTCTCTCTCTCTCTTTTACCTTTTTTGGGGGTAGGGGAGGTTTTAGACTGAAAGTGGTAGAAAATGAAAGAAAATACTGTGCTTGCGTCTTTACGACCTCATGGAAACGGGGCTTTGTAGTGAAAAAAAGAAGGACCGGATCGACAGCAAGATGAAGAGCTGAAAACTGGATCGGTAACGCGCGCGTTATGCGTTATTTTACAGGTCCAAAGCCACAATCTATTAAACCAACATCTAGATCTACCTTCTATAAATGTCAATAGACCTGAGCTACTTTCTGTCGCAGCGTCCTCTGTTGTTGCTGTTCGAAAATAATGATTACCGAGATCTAAAAATAGATAGCCTAGATGTAATAAAGGTGGACCATTAAATAATAAAAAAGTTCTCGATAAGGAAAAATATTTCGTTTCCGTCGTCAACTAGAGAATGATCTCAGACTTTCGGCCCTCACCGAGCCGGATTCTAACTCAACCTAGCTATAGAAATACCTCCTGAGATAAGTTTGTTTGGATCTATATCAAAATATCCAGTGCATCTATTGAGTAATATTCGAAATGTTACTATCGATAAGTTTTTAGGCTATGACAAAGTGTTAGATCTAGTTAGTAAGTAGTAGTTGTAATCCTTTGTAAGCCTATGATTTCAAGGAAACGATCTGTCAATATTGTCCACAACTGATTCAACCTGACGGTTATTGTGTGTTAATTACGGTGAGATTTAAATAAAAAGTATCTAGATCTAGGTTTAGATCCATTTGTAATATTTCTTCTAAGAGAGACACAAGTGATCCTGATCAAGATCTAGGATAGAGGTAAATTTTGTGTGCATAAAAGCATAGGCATGGAGAAGTTTCATTTCACAATCACCCCAGGGTTTGGCCTACCTGGATTACGGTCTAGATTTACATTTACCAAGGGCTAATCTAGAATTGGGCAGATCTAAGAATCCCAAAAGTTTGAGTTTCAATCAGGATTGTCATAATCCAGAGTCAGGCTCAACGACTTCTTCTAGATCTAGATCTAGATCTAATACCAGCTGCCTATGAAATGAGGTGGTCGCAGGCTAAGTTCTAATTTTAAAAGTAATGCTACTTACATACAAACTTTACGCCAAAGACAACTTCATTTTGTTGATAGCTGATGAAGGTAAAAATCTAGGCGCTTTTTCGTTTGTTCCCACCCCGACTTTTTATATAGGCCTAGATCTAGATTAGATTCTAGCTATATTATTCGATCTTGGTCTATCTTCCTAATCCATCGAAGAAATGAAGAGGTCGCAGGCCAAGTTATAATGAAAATATTATTATTTTCACACAAAATCTACACAATTTAACACTTTTTTCGTTTGCTCCTATCGGATAATAGGCCTATAGCTAAATCTAGAATCTCTAGGCCTAGATCTATATAAAAAGTCGGGGTGGGAACAAACGAAAAAGCGCCAAAATCTAAAGGTCTTGGGGCCTGTCCCTGGACTATCTTAGCCAAACATTGATGGAAATTAACAATAACGCAGTGGCTGCCCGTACAGGACCGTACGAGAAGAAAATATTTTATTCATACGGCATTTTCGTTAACTTCCGCTCTTAGCGGCGAAACAAAACGCTCGGGACCGTGCGAGTAGAAAATTTTCTATTCGTATGTCAGTGTCTGTTTCGGCTCTTAACAACAATACAAATCGCATACTTTCACATCTCTATTTTATTTTGCTGTGTTCAAATGATTGAGATTAAATAGAGATAGAAATAAATAGATAGATAGATAGATAGATAGTGATAGATAGATAGGTAGATAGAAGAGAGAGAGAGAGAGGAAAGAATGGGGATATGGAGAGTGGAAGAGACGGACAAAGAAGGGAGGCAGTGAGAGAGAGATGGGAGAGGAGAAAGAGAGAGATACGGAGAGAGAGAAAGAAAGGATGAGAGAAATTGTGGTGGGGGGAGGGAGAGAGGAAGCGAGGTAGTGAGTGACGGAGAGAGGGAGAGAGAGAGAGAGGGATGGGAAAAAAGAGGGAGAGGGAAAGAGAAAAAGGTAGGGAGAGCTATGGAGAGACATAAAGAAAGAGTGATTGAGAAAAGGGTGGGGAGAGGGAGAGATGATGATAGGTTGCAATGGAAACAGAGAGGGTAGAGAGAGTAACAATTAGAGAGAAAGAAAGCAATAGCTCTGTACTCTCACCATTGATTTTTGCCAATGGGGTCTTTGTTGATACTGGTTTGGGCTATGTCTTGTTAATATGTTTGAGGGAAAATCAGTTATCCATCACACACACATACTCGAGTCACACACACCCATGCACACGTCAGGGGCAGCGTTTCGTCTCAAAGGGTATTTCATTTTTGTAAGAAAATCAGAGGTTAAAAAAGGGAAACAAAAAACAAATAAAAAAAGGAAAAATAGGTATTTTCAATCAAATACATTTTTTTACTTTAACACATATAATTTTTTTGTTTTTTGGTATAAGAGAAGTAGGCCATATTGTGTGTTAAACACCAGCATGATACTTACCTGACACTTTATTCACTCCCCTCTATCTCTATCTCCTCCATCATTCTCTCTCTCACACTTACACACAAACTGCGTCGGAGTGCAGTCATCTCACTATGCACTAGGCTAGTCCTACTCCTATGCCAAGTAGCGAGTCAGCCTCTCCTTTCATAATACTCTGGGAAATGTACTCGGCCTGGGCTACGTCTAGCGTTAGATGAGGCTAAGCCTTGGTCAAGCTAGTTTTAGATTTTCTCGCTTCTTCTGAATCTAACCTTAAGCGAGTGTTGGAGGTTATTGTGTTTCCATGGCTTCAGACTTAAGAAAACACTGTTTGTAATAAAAAAATTTTTTAAAAATGATGATGATGATGATGATCTCGGTTCGTGCCCGACAAGGAAAGACAAAAGAAAATAACATAGCAAAAAAAAAAAAAAAACCAAGACAGAGAAATAGGAGTTTGGTCTCCTGAAGTGGAAGGGTTGATCAGTTCTAGCCAACCGTACGAATAGATAATTTTCTTCTCGTACGGTCCCGTACGGGCAGCCACTGCGTAACAATAAAGGTCAATGAAAGTTTATCACTTATACTTATTCAGTGGCGAAAAAAAGACTAAGTTATAAATTCATTTATAACCATCAAACACAGCAGAAAAAAATGTAAATTTGTTTGTATACTTGCATACAAACATGAAATGTGTGTTGAAAAAGTGAAAAAAATGTACACCTTTATTATTTTGTTTCCTTTCATTTCAATACAGCCTGCACGGGCACTACTGAGCTTCTGCATCCCATTTGTTTACATCATTGTCCTTATATTACATAGAATCTGAATGTCTTGTTACATTCCCAGCACTGGCTTTTTTTTTAGATCTAGATCTATATGAACTTTGTGATGCTTACCTTTGGCCTTTTCATTCCCTTTTTAATTTCTGAAAAGTGAAGAGGGTGTAGACTGATTTTGTGATGTACCAATAATTTCTTCGATTTTATGCCTGAAAAGTGAAGATGTTTATTGTATTGTCTTCATCCCTAACGCGAAGTTACAACAAGTTTTATAGACTTATTATGTAATACAATAAAAAACAACACAAATTGTAGGTCCAGTAGAAAGGAGAATCCATAACGATATCACAAGCTGTAGATGCAATGAATAGAGCACACTTACAGATTAATCATATTGAGTTAACAAAATAACTAATTAAATTGTAGCAAAATAGCACAAAATGTAAATCCAATGTCAGTGGAATACTTGCTAGCAACCCATCTTCTCTCAAAAATAAAAGGCGCGATTTTCCATGAATTAACCCAGAAGCCAAATTTTTATTCAATTCAATGTAAATACAAACAAAAATAAACTTGATCATTATTGTTTCATAGCTATTTAATGATTTTATTTTAACACAAAAGGCTAAAAACTCACCTGCTTTCACATTGTTGCATAGTTTTGTCACCTTCCCGGCTTCCATCCAATAAGTGGGAACTTCGGATTCTATATTGAAAAGGACAATAAAAGTAAACAAACGGAAGTTCAGTAGTGCTGCCTGCAGTCTTTGAGACTGCAAAGCTCAGTTCTCTCAGGCTTGAGTCCAGTCCTTGAAAAAAAAAAATCCAACATTTTATTGATACAGCACAGAGTCCATTTCAGAGGCAACTATCACAAATCAGACACTTGCAAGCTGCTGTGGAAAATTTGGTACTCAAACCTCAAGAGCAACTTTAATTAAATCTCTCATGAATATGTTTTGACAGAATGAGGATCAAAACCATATGCATTACATAACTTTTTTTCTCAATAAAAAAGATGCAGTCATTAAATTAAATCCAGTATAGAATTATCAGTTTATCCCGAATTCAATTTGTGACTTATTTGCTGTGTTTGGCTCATATTTTTCTTCACCAAAATAAAGTTCACATAATGCTGTCAGGTTGTGCAGTGTGTGAATCATTTGATCATGTCTTATATGTATTTACCTACAAGTGACATTATACAATAAAAATATGCATATTTCATTTTGTTGCATATATAATATATTCATTTCAAAAGAGCATATCTATTTCTTCGCATCACAAAAAACAGGGGAAAATCAGGAATATCGGCCTATTTAATCTGCCCTTGCCACTTCTAGCGTTAAAGATGATAATCAGAAAACATTTTTCTTACTTTCATTTTTTTTTTGCCTATTAGTCAGGCAAGTGCTATTCTTGTATAAAATATATGATACTCAAAGAATACACATCCATACTTTGTTCTTATTTCAATTTTTGCCTGAAGTCGATCTGTGTTTTGTTTTCTTAATCATAGAGGACATAATTTTGGCAGCAATAATTCATATTCCTGTGCCCTTCACAGACACATACACACATCTAATCTTTGTGCGGCATACATACTATTATGATGAGAAATCATTTCCTTGAAAGTTTCCTTTTTTTCATTTCAAATACATTTACTAACTGAACACAAGAACCTTTATCTCTTTCATTTGCAGATTTTTTTTTTAATTCCGAGCCTAAAATGTCTCAGGAGGTCTATGGGAATGCACTGGCAAGCTGCAAATGCGCACAGTGCAAATGCTCACTAATAGATCCAGTGCAGCTTGGCGCATGCATGCACATTCTGTGCAGAAGATGCATCAAAGATTTAGAGGATCGATATCTCAATAACCTTAATTGCCCAGCTTGTGGAAAAGAAAACGCTAAACCGAGTATTCTTAACAGGATCTCTGGCATAGAGTTGTCATCAGGTGGCAGTGACGGGGAAGGTACAAAGGATGGCAGTAAATCATGTGACTATGACATCTCCCATGACGATGCAATGTGGAATTGCTTTCTCTGTGCCATAAACATGTGCAGCAGTTGCCGTAGCAGCCATCCCCTGGACCATGGCCACGTTATCAGCTTGCTGGCACCAAATCGTGGCATACGTATTTTTCATGAAAGCCTTGGGACAGAGAATCTTGCGCTACCAGATCAGGCTGATGGCTCAACAGTTTCCTCGCCAGGTTTTTTGGAAAGTGTTGGGGGTGACTGTCCGATGTGCACAGGCACAAGCTGTCCCCACATCGATGTTCTTGAGCTTTTGCATGCGGAGCCGGACGCTCAAAGTGCTAGATGTAAGATTGGTGATCACAAAGACTGCAACATGCAGCAGCTACTCAAAACTTACTTTTGCTGCGAATGCTTAATTCCAGTTTGTGGAGACTGTAGCCAGAAAGGTAAAAAAAAAGACTAAGAATAAGAGATTTTCAAACATAAGCATTATCTATTTTTTGTTTAAATATTTTTAGGCTTCACCATGTTTACTATGTAGGTTTTAACTCACTTAACTTTTCTTTTCTGTCAAATTATAATTTATTTTGTAAACCAACCATTTTTGCCACATCTGTGTTATCTTCCTTTGTTTTTGAATAGCAGCGCCATGGACCAGTCTGAAAGCTATTAACACATTCCAAATATTATGCATGATTCATTTCAAATCTGACAAACTTCATGCGAAATTCCGTCCATGAATTTCAAAGATCAAAAACTAACTAAATTTTTAAAAAAATAAAATTTGGAGCGAAACAAAAGGAAAACCCCAAAAAATAGAATTAGACTTATCTCTGAAATAGTTGAAATTTAATTGAGGCCTTTTTTAAGATGCAAATGTATTGTTTCAATAGCAATTGATTTGCTTTTATATGCATATGTAATGACAATTATGTACATTTAATTTTTTAAATGCCTTCTGCAACAGAATCAGCTCTAAAATCAGTTTAGTCTTTAACAAAACACATGCAAAAAACCAAAACATTAAAATTCAGTCATGAAAAGTTATATCCATTGAACATAGTTACAGATGACATTGGTGTTTGGCATCATTATGTCAAATTATTGGCATTTTGTTTTCACTGCTCCTGACAAGTAATAAACCTAGCGATCTATGCTAAGTGATATCGGTTAGCACTTACTCAGACCTGCACAAGGTGCAGTAGTTTTGCTAAGCTACCTTCTTAGGCCAAAGTGAGTTTCCTCTCACTAGCTAATATTGTAATTGCAAGTCTAAGATTAATCAGTACACATCCAAGCTCCAAGAAAAATGGAGGTATTCAATGAAGCAGTTTTGAGTTTCTGTTTTGCGCTTTGGAATTCGTGCACTACATGATTCAGTTCTAATCTCTTGAAATTCAAGTTTGCTCACAATTTGTGTTTATGATCCACCCGTCTGTTTTTAACCTTGTGTTTAAAATCCACCAGTTTTTTCCCTGCCAGTTTGTAATAACAGTTACTTGCAATAGCATCATTTTCATTCGGTGTAGTTTCCCCATGTTTTCTTGCTATGTATTGTGACACAGAAATTATTTTGCCGCTCTCAGGTGACCACAAACTGCATCTGGTGAAGCCTCTTGAAGCTATGAGAGACGAGCTCAAGCAGACGGCGACTTACCTCAGAGACTGTCTGCACATGCTTCTGTTCAAAGTGACGTGTGATGAGGAAAATGAGAGGGAAGTGGAGCAGAGCTTGAGAGAGCATGTTGACAAAGTCTCCAGGCTTATGAATAATCGGAAATGTAAGGTAAGCATGATGGGATTTGAGGTTTTTTTTTTTGCTTGTTTGTTTATAGCCTATCCAAAACCAAGTGATCTCAGGCTTATAGGCTCTCTGTCATGCTAGGACGCTCGTGGCAGGGTTCAAACCTGCACCAGAATAATTCCTGCAGATCTTGAGGCATATTCGCCATCCACTATGCCACCTGAGCATGATAGGGAAACATTGGAATGACTCAGCTGCTTCAACCAATATTAAATGAAGCATTAGAGTTTACAGAAATATGTTCAGGCCTAATGCTATTTAATGGTTTCTTTGTGTTAGGTGAGCCCGACACATATTTTTGCTCTTACATTGCTGACTTGAATGGAATCAAGTTGCAATCCTACATCTGAATCAGTTTATTGCCACTAGGAAAGAAAAAGTGATAACCAAAATAAAATATAAAATGGAAATCCAAAAATTCAACCTAATATTCTGACAACTCATGCAGTCATGATGGTACTGCAAAAAAAAAAAAAAAACCCAACATATCACTAAAATCTCCTTTATTCAGAGTTTAAAGTTTTGTTGAGTTTATCTCTTCAGTGTACCCTAAAATCTTTTGATCTCCAAATTTGAATTCAGTTACTGGTGGTGAATGCCCTGATGCAATGCTAAAAAGTTTGAGATCATTTGAGTTTTGAAAAGGCTAGCCGCTCTGATAACTTTAAAATAGCTGACTCATAGATATTGTTCACATCTAGGCCAGCGTGTGCCATAAAAACTTTTGGACCGGATAATTCCATTTGTTGTGGATGATTGCCCACAATCATTGCGTCTCCCTGACATCTGGTCCCTTGTTATTTTCAGATTTTAGAAGAGGTGACTCGTGTTTTCAACAGAACAATGGATGATGCAGAGAACCAAGGTAAGTGAATTGTGTAGCTCTGCCACAGGTTTTGATGCTCCGTCCCTTTTGTTTTAGTTTCATAAGTCTCAGAATTTAGCAATGCCAAATTAGAACCATAGAAAAATAAGTCCAAAATGTTGCTCTTTTTTTTAAACTAAGGTCCTAGTGTTGCTTTAAAAATTCAATGTTAGGTAGTGTATTTGAGATGTTTTTGAAAATCATACTTAACGAATGAGCAATATTCTCAATGAAAGTCAAGTCGTTAGTTGATTCCTGTTTAATATAATTTATGTAATTGGTCGATTTGTTCAAAATGAATCGTCTTCGTCAGCAATTCTCAGACACCAAAATATAAAGCAAAAAGCTCAAGGCTCATTGTTTTTTTTTTCCATATGAATGAGGTGCATATGTTTTTTTCATATGGATGAGGTGCATATCATAGCACGTAATGTCGCAGGGCTTACATTAAGGTTCAACTCAGTTGGGGTGCTATTAGGATATCTGGGGAAAATCTGGTGTTTTTCTGATTTTTTGATAAATTCAAGCTTTAACCTTTCCTGTTTGAGGTCTACCAAAAAAAGGCACAATCACTTCTGATTTTCAAGTATTTTTTTTTAAACAGCCTCACTCTGGATGGTGAGCTTCTTGGAATACCTAAATCAGCCTTATTTATTTTCATACAAATCATCTTTCACAGAAATATAAAATTAAAATACATTATGAAATATTGTTTAGAAAAATGTTACCGCTCCCCATACACTGTTGGCTGCATATGGCATGGTGCAAGAATAGCAGTATAGCTACGGATTGCATATTTGTGGTATAACTAGATCAAAGAGTTTGGGTTTTTTGTATATAGCCAGTCCACAACAAGGTGATCTCAGGCTTTCAGGCCGTCCATCATGCCAATACGCCGGTGGCGGGGATTGAACCCACGACACAAGGGTTCCTGCAGATCTCAAGGCAAACTCACAAGCAACTGAGCCACTGACGCCCCACTAGATCAAAGCAAGGCTGGTTAGAGTCTCTGAAAGGCTAGTTTGAAAGGCCTTTCAAGCATTATTTTTTTTGAAGTTGTAAATACTGGTAAATATTTTGCTTTTTTTCTTTCAGCCAATAATTCAACACATATAGGCAATAGACAAGGACACAAAATCTGCATTATTGTGGCTCAGTTTTGATACATCCACACAATCGGTAAACTCATACCAGCCCACTGAATGCTGTTTTAATTATGCTAAGTCAACTAGATCTAAATGTAAACATCAGTTATGCATATAAGAACGTCTCAGATCAGTTGTACAATGCGATTGCTCTAAAGACATATGTAAAAAAAAATTGCATATAATAAAAAACCAAGTATTTTCCCTTCATAAATGCAATGGAAGGCGATCCATTTGCATTACTTTCAGTGCTTGCTGTGTGTGTAAAGCAGTATGGAACAGCCTCATCGAGTAAATTGGCATTGTTCCTAACAGTCCTTTTCTTTTACTATACAAAAGTGTGGACCAATGATGGCTCACAATGTACAATGTGTATAGGAATAGCAAAATACAACGAGGTTTAAGAAAATTGTGTGGGCATATTTTAATGATATGAGCATGGCCTGAAAGCATTTAGGCTCAGAAATGCTGTGATACTAAAAGCGGCATTTTGGCATCTATCTGCGTCATGCCACTGCTGTGTTAGCCAAGTGACGGTAGGGAATGATATGTGTTTTTAATTGGTTTAATTCCTGACTGGCTCTTATCTGTCTCCCTTTCAGGGAAGGATATTGTCAGAATCTACAGCAAGAAGCTGGAAGATACGAAGGTTCTGCTCAAGTTCCTGAAAGATCTTTCCAGCGCCCTCAACATTCAGGTATGCATTATCTTCAACATTCTTTAACGTCTTACCATACAGCTTTCATTTACGGCTTTTTACCTTTCATATCAAGGTATGTGCAACCTTCAACCAAAGACTATACAATTCGTAGAGATACTCAGGCTCTTTCTTCAGGCCTACATTTTATGCGTGCACGGAGTCCGATGGCTGACGTACGTGGGCCAGAGGAGGCCTCTCGCTTGCCTTACTTTATTATTGCGGTTTCAAAATTGAGCCTAGCCTGTGATTTCAACTTCTCATTAGATCTATTTCTTTTGTTTAACCTTTTTTTTTTTACATTCATGCGTCAACTGCTAATATACTTTAAACTTACAAATTATGTTAAATATATTGAGCGTGATTATGTTTATTCATGATTACTATTAGAAAACAAACACACAGATCTAGATCTAGATCTATGTATAAAATCTTAATCTGCGCCTACATAGAATATACATGTGCATACATATGCATGTATATAACATGTACATATAAATATATATATAAATATATTTATATAAAGTATATATAATATTTGTGTGTATATATATATATATATTTACATATATTACTCCAATTTGTTGCTTATCAATCCACCTATTCATCTGCTCATAATTTTGAGGAAAAATAAATTATCTTCTCCCTTCTCAAAAACAAAGTCGGAAAAAACATTGAATTAAAAAAAAAAAATGATGTAGCCTTGACTTGAAACAGAATTAAAGTAAGAGTTATGACATTATTTTTTTTCATTGGTGGCGAAAAATTAAAAGGTGGGCTCATAGACAGATAGACGAAGATGGCAAAAAGATCTAGATACAGAGACAAAGAAAAAAGAATAAGGATGAGAAAGAAAAATTTTTCGCGAGAGATAGATCTATGGATAGATAGATAGATAGATAGACAGAGAGAGAGAGAGAGAGACTCAGAGATATATGGGGGAAGGGGAAGGGAGATAGAGATCTATGAAGGGATGGAGTGACAAAGAATCATTACATTATTTAAGGATATGAAAATTGCAAATTATTATGGAGTATTGGATAAGGAAAAGAAAGAAAATAAATTGAGTATCAAATGCTCATTACATTACACTGTACAGATTTATCAACTTTTTTTTTTTAAGTCAAAGATGTGAAAGAGAAATGAATAATTGATCAAAAAACAAACGATATTTTTAAAGGTAGAAAGAGATTGTTGACTGACGATACATGTATGCCGCTTGGTGGCGCTGCAAATAGGCTGTGCACGCAAAAACAGCTAGCCTGAGTATCTTTACACTTACACTATCTTTGCTGCAACACACAGGTCCATGTTACATTCAACATTCAAGAAGGTTTTGCCGTCAAACATTTAACCACAGACTCACAAGAGACTTGGAAGATGTTGATAGCCAGTATTCACGATTTCATCAAACACACCTACTCATTTCACTACTGGCTTACAACAGTCAGTGAAGCCAATACTCACAAATATCGCAAACACACACATCCATTCATGTTAAGTGTACAAATCTACAGATATCTTTTAATCAAACACTCTTGGTGAATGTGTTCACATACAAAAGAAATTTCTGTGTCTTTTTTAAGAGTTTAACAAGCATTAACAAAGCAAAAATTGTAACACATCTAATAGATGCAGCATATTATTTGAACAATTATCTATGTAGGTCAAAACTGATGCATTGACAAAGTTGAAGTTTTGACACCCTAAAATGTGTCAATATGTTTTATCTCTCATTTAGCTGGAAGTTTTGACATCCCTGCAGTATGTCAATATGTGTTTTATTTCTTGGGTAGATGGAAGTTTTGACACCCTAAAATGTGTCAATTTGTTTTATCTCTCGTTTAGATGGAAGTTTTGACATCCCTGAAATATGTCAATATGTGTTTTATTTCTTGGGTAGATGGAAGTTTAACACGTTAAAACATGTCATATCTCACGTAGTTGTATATCTCATAGAGATGCAAAATTTGACAGCCTCAACTGTGTGGATCTGCCTCTTTCTCTCATGCAGATGGGATCAGTTATCAAGTTTGTTTTATCTCCCAGATTGATGAAACAATTGATACCGTCACACATGTGAATCTGCTTTACCGCCTGCAAGAAGCTGCATCTGTCATTGATCAAGTTTCAAAAAAGGTCAAACAGAGGTTGATGCCCTTTGAACACCGGTAATTTCTAGAAATTAAGATTGGGAAATATTTCAGGATGTGTCGTTTTGTCTGG
>BLXT01001985.1:582063-594615 GCA_019648995.1 Plakobranchus ocellatus | reverse complement strand
TTTTTTTTTTTTTTTTTTTTTTTTTTGTCCGTTTTGGGTAATGGATGCTCTAATCTTGTTCTACTTCAGCGGTCTGGTATTTGTGACATCATCCCAGGAATAAAGATTGATGATTTTCTGTTCGATCCTTGTGGTTACTCCATGAATGGCATTCTTCCAGGGGTAAGTGATCTCCTAGAGATGACTTTCTTATGCTTGTGTGGCTGTATGTGAATGGAGGGGGGAATGGCATTCTTCCAGGGGTAAGTGATCTCCTAGGGATGACTTTCTTATGCTTGTGTGGCTGTATGTGAATGGGGGGGTGGGATGGTGATAAGTGAACTCGATAGAATTTTGTAGGGATTTTGATTAGGTTTGAACTTGCTGCCAGCACCTAGCTTGATAAGGATCATCTAAACTGTGAACAGACTGTACCGATACAGTGAGACTAGAAAACATTCCTCCTCAACGTTGAAGTTTAGCTTTCAACTGTGTAGAGCTTTTTCTTCTTTCTTCTTTTTTTTAAAAGAAGTGAAATGCAACCAGATGCAACAAGATACATTTTTTTAATGTGTTTGTGTGTGTGTGTGTGTGGTTATAGGAGGCTGAGTGACTTGCCATTATTTTTATATTAATTATATATAGTTTTAAGCCTTAAATCAATTTTTTATTTATTTTTTATTTAATTAAAATGATTGAAAAAAAAAAAAGTACAGTTTTGTTAGTGAACGGTCAGTGAAGAGATATAATTTGAATGTTAGTTTCTAGCTTATAGTTTTGTTGTGTTTTGCAGTTATCATTAACTAAAACCTTGTCTCCTCTGCAGGGCTTCTACATTACCATCCATGTGACACCAGAGCCACATTGCAGTTATGTGAGCTTTGAGAGCAATGTGCCACAGGTGGGTTCTCATACTACTTGCCATATCACTACCAGTATTATTTCTATTAATTGCTCGTCTTGATAATGCAACGTCTGACATCAACATATTAGCATGGAAAGCCAGCTAAAAATACAATTTAAAAAAATTCTCTAGAAATCTAGCGCTGAATAGAAAACCTTCATGGAAGTTAGTATGTGATAATTTTTTTTTTATTTTGGCTGCAAGCTTAGCTAGTTGTTTATTATGTTCATCTTAATACCAAACAAAATGAGTCGGGTGTAGGAAATAACAGAATTTTGTTTAAGTTGTTGCTTCTTTGTTTGTGCCTTTCTAAATCTTTTTGATTGAGCACTTAAAAGGAGGAGACAAACTTAGATTTCCTTTGTCTCAAAAGTGTCCTTTGTGATATCGGACTCTTTTGGCATTGGTCTCAAGACATTCATGTCTTGTTGGCATGAAGTGAGAGATTCTGTGGCATAAATGGATAAAGGGACACTTGGGTTTGAATCATTATGTAGGGCAGCAGCTTTAATTGATCTCACATGATAGCAAATCTTGCCAGTTTGGCCCTAAAGTTTAAAAGGCCATGAGAGCATGCTGCCCTTTTTTTTTTTAATGCATCTTTAGATGTTTTTGATTAATGGTTCTCTGAATCTTGAGCTCACACAAGTTTATGGGTTTTTTATTGGATGCTTTTTAAACACTGACCTTTCTTTTTGGGTTGCATGTTTTTTTTTGTCTTTTTTTATTTTACTTTTTCTGGAGTATATATCTGTACATTTGCAGACAAGGGCATTAGATTTATTTTTCCTTTTACAATTTTTTTTTTCTTTTTTAGGCTTCATATCAAGATCTGACAATGAAAGTGCTGCAAGTGTTCAACCCTGGAAAATTTCTCATGACTGTTTTCGCAAATAATGTGAGTATTTAATGGTTTTTAGCATTTCATCATCATTAAGTGGCTTGCTTGTAACCATTAGCAATCATTATCTCTCCAAATATTCTGAACTATGGTAGATGTTAGATTCGGTCATCTTCCCTGGGCCCAGCTGGCTTGTTTTATTAACACAACCAAAACCTTTTTTTTTTTAACTTCTTCTTTGGCTCATCCTTTGTAGGACATATTTTAGGTCTTTTTTTTTTTCTCTCAAACTGTTGCCTGATTATTTTGCTTGAGATGCAAGGTAAGATAATTGCGTAATTGCCGATAGCTTTATCCTTTTTTCAAGAAGTTAGCTTGGTTTGTAAAGTTAAGCTCATGAGAAATTTGGTTTTCCTCTTTTATTAATTTTTTTTTTTAATTGCAGGCATCTATCGCTCGCGACTGTCACAAACAGTTGGAGCAACTGGACTGCCTGGATGGTTACCGTCGCAACGACCACCAGTTCTGCTCCTTCAAGAATTACTATCTGACATACACACAGTTTTCCCGCCCTGTCATCTAGGATATTGTGTGCAGGGGTCTTGTGAGGGCACGGCACTATCAGCAGCCAGATGACGAGAGAGGAATAGAGAGAGAGAGACAGGAGGAGCAAAGTGGTCAAACTCTTTCGTCAAACTCGTGCCCGAGACCTTACTGCACACGCAGCTGTGTGACCCAAGCTTTGTGTTGTAAATATCAAAAATGTAATAGTTGTACCTTCATTAAACATGGATCTGTTTTGTTTTCTATCAACTTCTGTTTGGTTGCATGCTCAAAATCCCCAGCCAGGGTTTATTCCTGGCGATCTTGCAAAATGAGGAAGAAATTTAGGGTCATGAAAGGTTACATCGTTCGGAGGCCAAAATAATGGGACGGGTCAGATGGGGAAACCCATAGTATTGAATCCAACTTGCTTGTAGGAGACCCCTAACTTGACATTCATTGCCCCTCTTGAGTGACACCTGCTACCTTCATTCTATTGAGTGTTGCAGATATCCAGCCAGGCTCATCTGTGGGTTAAACCGTGAAGAATAAGTTTTTATTTTCCTTCAGCTAGCGCAGTTTTTAGCTTTTTATGGGAAGCCCTGTAGCCAGGATTAACTCTTCTAAAGGTCATTGTTGTGTGATATTCTTACAATGGTTCTCACATTAGTTCCTTATCAGCAGGAATAGTGCAGAAAATGGTAGAGATTGTTTGGTTGGTTTTTTTTTCCATAATGGATTCAGTGAGGAAGAGCAACCTGTGGGAAATGGAGAAACAAGTAGGAACTGTTGGGTGTTTTCCTGAAATGATGTGCTCACTTTATACTGATAAAGTCTCTCCATTTGGATCTTGCTTGTGAGGGCTGCAGTCGAGCCTCAGTTATTCAGATGGTTGTATTTCCTGAAATGATGTGTTCATTTTATACTGATAAAGTCTCTCCATTTGGATCTTGCTTGTGAGGGCTGCAATTGAGCCTCAGTTATTCAGATGGTTGTATTTTTTTGTTATTTTGCTTTTGGGATAGAGGCTATGTAGGGATGAGGGTTTACACAAGCCCACGCTTTCTGCTTTCAAGAAAGCGTAGTAAACATTGTGTCCTTGTTTTTGGGATAGAGGCCATGTAGGGATGAGGGTTTACACAATCCCACGCTTTCTGCTTTCAAAAAAGCGTAGTAAACATTGTGTCCTTGTGTTTTTGTGTTTCATGGCAGAATTTACTTAGTCTTCCGCAGAAGTCCAATGAGATAATGTGTTATTGTGAGCTTATGGGAATGTTTTTCTATTATAGCCGTTGTTATTCACAAGGTTCGTCTGGTTCATTCAAATGACTAAATTCATTGACTTTGTCAGCTAGTTTTGAGTTTTCTTTACTTAAAAATCTCCACATTTTTAAATATCATGGGTGGTTTTTTTTTTTGTTGCATTTTTTTTACTATAAGTTTGCTTTTCATGTTATGGAATGTAAAGCACTAAATGGTTACAGGGAGTTTTGCTTTTTTTTTGTTGTGTTTTTTTCCAGTATGTAAAATTATATTTACATATAACAGTATATGATGACAAATCCTGAGGAACGTATTCCTTTCTGTATCGAATTTTCTTTCATTGTTCGCTTCATGCTTTGTTGATGTTACCCTGATGTTAATTTAACGCGTTGTGTTAAATCTTTTTGTAAAAAGCGAAAAAAAGGGAAGTTTTTTAAGAGTTCAGTCATTGGTTTGTGCCATAGTGCCATGATGGAAATTGTTTTGGCAAGTATTCCTACATACAAACAGTAGACTCTCATTTTCTTTTCCGTTATTTGATTTTTTTTTCGTTTGATGTTGTTTCAAGGAAACCTCCCCCCAAAATTGTCAGTTTACTGAGAGTTTCTGTGGTCTTGAGACTGGTTAGAATAAGTCAGATATCACACAGACAATAATATTGTGTCAGAGAGAGACCACGTGGAATGGATCAAATGTCACAAAGATAATTTTCAGTTCAAGAGAGACTTGGTAGAGTGAGACAAATGTCACTCAGGTAGTAGTTTTGAAAAAACCTATGTGGTCTTGAGATCAGTTGGAAATCGGTCAAATATCACACCATGATTGTTTTGAAAGACAAGTTGTCCTGAGGTAGGTCATAATCAGTTCGATTTTAAAAAAGGCCATTTTTTTCATAATGTTTTTTTTCTTATTCTTGTTACAAAACTTTGCTTTAAAAAAAATATTTTTATCCCTTAAAACATTTAATCATGTTTTTCTAATTGTATTGTCATTGCAATATTTTCAGAAAAGCAAATTCAGAGCATAATACAGATTTATTATGTGTTATTTACAATTTTTGACTAATTTGAAGTGTTGTCAGGGTAATAATGATATTGAACTGTGGAGAGAAAGAAAATATCTGCATTCATTGATGGCAGCGTACGTGGCCGATGCTTCAACTGGTCTAAAACCTGGATTGTAAGAGCCTTTATTTACAGTGTTGTGTAAGAAATTCTTACTTTTACATTTGTTTGTTTGTTTTTTTAATTTAAGAATTCATTAAAACTTATGAAAAATGTGTCCCATTTGTTCAAACATCAGAGATAATTGAAGAGCGTTTTTCCAAAACTCTGTATCTGCATTTTTAACTTTACTGAGAAAACTGAGAAAATCAAATCAAGATTCTTGGAGGTAAATAATCATTGTTTTGACTTATTGAGAATGACCCATTCAAAGGGAGTATATAAGATAAGATATTTATTAAAATCCTTCTCTTATTGATTAGAAATGATTTATGTGCAAATATATACGGTTTTTCCAAAACTCAGTATTTGTTCATTTTACTGAGTTTTGGAAAAACTGATTAATACTTATCTAAATGTGCTTAAAGCTGTTTTGTGTTAGTGGAAGGTACAAAGTACTTTTAAAATAATAGCACTTCCTTGAAATAAAAAAAACATGACTTGTGAATGGGTTTCAATCACAATTTTCATTGTTCATTTTTATACATTGCTGCGTAAATTGTTAAAATTTTTAGACATTTCAGTATTTTAGAACATTTTTGCATAATTTTGTTGTTTTTTTTTAAATGAAAAAGTTGTATAATTTTCAAATATTTTACACACACACACACACAAAACAAACAAACAAACAAACAAAAGGACAGCTAGACATGATTGCTTAAAGCCCACATTCACACGCCATATTATTTACCCAATAGTTTTAATTGCATCATTTACACACATAATTTTTTTTCTCTTAGCCTCATTTACCAGCATAGCAAGGAACGTCATGAACACTTTCACCCAGCAAAAATACAGCAGGAATGTTGGAAAATTAGCAGTCTATTTTAAAACTTTTCATACTTAGGCATTTATGTAATGTATTAAGAAGATAAAATATGTGAACATCTAAAAGGTTTATTTTCAATCATATTCTTATTTAGGAACAAAAAGAACAAAATAAAAAGCAAGAGAAGAACATTAAAAATAACAGTAACCTAAACCTTCTTTATCTTTGCTTGGGCTTTGTACACAAAAGTTTCAATGTCATCATAGAATCATATCTCAAAAATAAAGAAGATTACATTTAAATCTTGATAGTAATCTAAACCATCTTTCCTATTGTTCACTACTGTTGTAGGCATTTACACAAAACTTTCACTCTCATCATAGCTACACATATCATCTCTTTCATCAGTGTCCTCATTCTTAGCCTCAGCTGCCATCAAGACATCATTATAAAACCCTTTAGCCCTCTATGGTACTCTAAAAAACTTCATCAACTTTTTCACATCTTCTGCCTTAGGTTTTTTTACATGATTTTCTTCCACACTTTATTACGTTTTCTACAACGTCCAGGCGTAACAGGAGAAAAAAACACTTCAGTAAGTTCAGTTTCGTGTTCCATCGTGACAGTGGACTGCGTTTAAGCTTAGCTTGATTGAGGTATGAACTTACCAAAACTAAGTAAATACACGGAAAAGCACTGGTGCGCATGCGTGCAGAGAGTACAGAGTTTTGGAAAATTTATATGTCGGCAACTACAGAGTTTTGGAAAAACAGTCTGTTCCAGAAGCCCATTTGCAACTGATTTTACGTAGTTTTGGAAAGATTGTTGTGTGCACAATATAAAAGGAGCAATGAATTTTACTTTTAGGGGAATAACTAACTTTTCAACGAAACTGCAAATACTGAGTTTTGGAAAAACGCTCTTCAATTGGAAAATGTCAAGAAATGTGTTTTATAGAGATTTTTAATGCAGGATTTCTTGGTTCACAATTTTTTTTATAAAGATAGATCATTGACATATTTGTATTGTATAAGTAAGTTTATCTTTTTTCAAAGTGGGCTTCACTGGAAGTTTTGCTGTATTCTTAGTTGTTTTTTTGTTCTCATGGGTCACATTTGACACGCCAAAACTTTATGCATTTTATTTGCAAGCCACTTTAGTTAACTGTTGCAGCATACCTGTAATTTTTGTTTTGCAGCTTTATTCAGGAAAATATGAAACAGTATTCGAAAGGCACCCACATTTTAATCCTGCTAATGCTATTAATCATCATTATTGTGAGGTGCTTGCACCCTTGACTTTTATTTAGAGGCCCAGTGCTCGAGCATGCTTGCTTAGGAGACTGCATTGATTTCTGATTCTGAAGTTAGGGGGGGAAAAAGAGAAGATAAAACAGGAAGAAGACATCAGTGTCTGCGTCTACTTTTTCAAAAGGCTGTTTCAATACATATGTGTAGCGTGAGATTTATTACATTCACATTAATTGGATTTATCAAAACCAGGGCTGGGATTCGTCCGCGGATCTCCGCGTAGTCGGGATTTTGAAGCCGCGGTTCGAAAAAAAAAAATCCGCGAAAACGCGATTAAAAAATTATCAGTAAAAAAGCGAAACTTTTTATCGACGAAAAATGAATCAATAAGAGTACAAGCTGTACCGGAAATGGAAATGAATTTTACAATGCTGGCTTCTGGAATACAATTTGCCAATGTGTAAAAGTAGCTAATCCTTTATTTTTAACTGAAGTTGCCAGACAAATTGAACCAACACGATTTTGGCCTTAAATTAATTGCTTTAAAAAAATATACATAGCGGTTCTCTGGCAATCGAATTGACATCATTTCATTCGAAAACGTCAGTCCGTGCCCTTGTCATCTCATTGCACTTGTTAATACTTTGTGTTCGAACAAGAAAGCCTAGATCCAAATCTGACAAAATGTCGACGCGAAACTATTTTGTTTTGAGGGATAAGGACTCAAATATTGATGACTCTACTTTCCGTAATCGCTGGAAATGGGATTGGATGGACCGCATCGTTCAAGTTGGAGAAGATCATGAAAGGTTAGGCCTCTTCATTCAGAAACTTATGATGGCCGAGCATACTGTGTTCAATGCCGGGCACTGGTGGAGGACTGCGGTCCCTATCAGTTTTCCTCCTAAAGTGAACGGCCAATGGGCGTACAAACTACTACAACTTCGATATGATTTTTTTTTATGATTTAATGTTTCTTAAACGGCTGCCTCAATTTCTATGGAAATTTGAAAAAAAAATTTATTCCCACACCATCAGCTACAGACGAAATTAAGACGCAATATTTTAGATCTAGATTTAATATCTAGATCTAGACACTGATGACACTAGTTGCCCACCTACTGACGTCAAATAATCGAAAAGGCCGACTTTCTCAGGTGGCCAGTGTAAAACACCAAATCTGTTACAATTATAAAATTAGTTACATTTTGTTATTATTGTGTGGAGTCTCTTTTTACTTTAAAATGAGAAATTCTCTCAGGAGAGGCTGGTTTTGGGATTGTCAAATTGTAAAAACCCTAATTATTTCGGGGACCTCGGCATTTCAGCTGAGTAGACTTTTGGTAATCCCAGCCCTGCAAAACCTGTAACTAGCATTTTTTGTAAATTAATTTTATTATGCTTATAATTTGGTACACGCTATGCCATATCCTCTCTGATGCAAATCTACAGGGTTTTTGATCCATTTACTTTGATGTAGGGGAGGCTTGAGTCCTGATACTGAAATTTTCTTTTCTTCTGTTTGCTCACCAAATTATGGGTATTTTCCATTGTATTTTTGTTTGTCAACAATAATGATTCATACTTACAGCGCACTCATTTTATATCGATAGTGGAATATGCTGTAATCAATAAGATCATTAATAATGTCTATGTTGACACGTATAGGGAGTGAGTCCCACTTCTTTCCGTCTATTTTTTACATAAGAAAAAGTTATCCTATAATATCACTATGATTTCCCTCAAGTTATTTCACACTCAGGCACCCTTCTGTAATCTTGTAAACTTTCTGAGGACCAGTTCTTGTGAAATGTTTCCTTGTTGACTTTTTAGTTTCATCACCACTATTCTTTCCAAATCTTGTCTGGGGAAAAACCTTACACTTCTGACTTTGTGAAGAGCTTTACTTTTATTTTAGTTTATAGAAGAGGAATTATATGTTTGGAACATGCATATAGTACGCAGGGCATTACAGAAATATGGGCTAGTAAAACTTACCATAAGCTTACACAAGAAGCTATTTTTCACTCTTTTATCTTTTGGTGTATTGACTTTCTCTTTCATACACATAAAATCTATAGTCCCTTTCATGTCAATTTTATCAAAATTGCACTGCATATAATTTCAGTGTGTTGACAGTTAAAATGAAGCACATTCTAATGTGTTTTTTGTTTTATTTCTATTGTTGTGTTTCAATGTGACTGATTTTAAAAGCTTATGTGATAAAAAAAAAAATAGAAGGATATTCTGAGGTATTGGTAAAACGTTTGATGGCCTCTTAGTCTTCTTTTTTCATGTTACTCCATACAGAGAGGAAAAATAAAAGATTGTGCATACTACATTTTTTAAAAATTCCTCATCAACTCCATAGTTTTAGTGCACTGCTTTTTTTTTTCTTAAACTTTGGACAAGTTGAAACTGAATGATCATGATATTAAAATATTCTACACACTGGAATACAATCCTGTAAGATGCTGCTGGCTTTCTTGGTATTTGTTCATGTTGTTTTAATAACTCGCTTCATTTCTGGATTTTGTTACTTGTAATACCATCATTATAATTGTAAATGTTAAATGCCATTGACTGAACTATCATCAGTAGCAGATCTCATATTTTTATGTCAATTTGATACAATTTATTTCTGAAGGTTACAGAATTATATAGGGCTACATTTTAGACAATAAATTTGATAACCTCAGATCTTACTGAAATTTTTATGTTTCTCTCCTTTGCTTTCTTTTGTGGTTTGTGAAATTAACAATTAAAAAATTTTTGGAATCCACAATTTTGGTTTTCCTCATTCAGAATTGGTGTTTTTTTCAATAAATAAATACATTCAGCTTATGTTCTAAAGTATCAATGAGCACGATCAATATGTTTTAAAGTCTTGATGGGTATGTTCAATATGTTTTTAAGTCTTAATAAGTATATTCTATATGTTCTAAAGGCCTAATGAACATGTTCACTATGTTCTAAAATGTTGATGAGCTTGTTCAACATGCTGTTTAGAGTCTCAATGATTATGTTGAATACATCAACATATTTAGGAATGAGCACATTCAATAAACCATCACAGATGGCAGAGTGGGCTGTTAATGAAGAATGGATCAAAGTCATAGTTTTTAACTGAACAATTGAATATACAGTACTTAACTGTTTCTTCAGTATTTATATTATATTAGAATTTATATGCCCAAAAAATTTATTTTCAAAGCATTTGATATTGTTGGTTTTTTTTGTTCGTTTTTTTTTTTAATTTGTTTAAATCAACAACTGTTTGCTTTGATATCCCTGGAGATTTACCAGCTCATGGGTGACAGGAACGACTTTATATTGATGTGTTTTTTTTATCACATCATCACTTTCTCTCTCTATGAGGCAGAAGAATATAAAAACCAACACAAGTACATTTTCCATGAGAAATTTATTTGAAATAATCAAGCAAAATTTGCAAAACATTGACCTGCCTCTGGATTATCATACTAAAGAATTTATTCTTACTCGGATTCAAATCATAAATCTTGTGGTTTGACTCACATGGTAATAAAAATTGTAAATGGATAAATGCATTTCTAACGTCTAATTTCTATAAAAATAAAAACCATAACTTACATACACACACCACAAAGAAACAGGCAGCCAGCATATTGCTGTGAAGTTTCAACTTGCAAAATTATTGTTAAACAAAAAAAAAATAAATAAATAAATAAATATCTCATATAACATTGGATTTTCTAATATGTGATGAGTACCTAATGCATTATCACAAAAATATCACAGCTACAATTAGTTCACATTTCTCTCCTGAGGGTTGACTCAGACATCCTGGTGATATTATCTGACTGCTAATGTTCTCAGATCTGAAGCAGGTGTGAGCCATTAGCTATGGCCACTCATTTTTTGACTTGGATATCCTCAAGAAGTTTATATTATCAAGGTTTCCTCAAATGCTGCCTAGAAGCTTACATTATCTAGGTTTTCTTATATGCCCTCAAGAAGTTTACATTGGTTAGGTTTTTTTTCCACTGTTACCCATTCCTTTGTTTGCAAGGGCACACACATGTTATTCAATGGGATTTCAGGGTTTTTTTTTACACACACACACAAAAAAAGATGCACTCATAAAGATCATTTGTATTATGTTGCCTGGGTGATAACCTTTTTTTTTTTAATAAATAACTCGACCAAAAAACGTAGGTAACCACAACTATTTTGGGTGTGTTAATTTTTTTTCCTGAAAAAATTACCCTGGTATCTGTTATCTAAACCAAAGATGTTCATTACAAATTTTTAAAAACTATCTTCAAATAATTATAGACAAATTTAACCTTTTTAGGTCTGACTGAGATTTCAGTTGATTAACTCAAGATGATGTGGCTTTCCGTCATTATTTACACAAAAAGATCTAAACTTTACTCTGGAAGTAAATCTTCTCCCAATTCCTCATCTCCAAACTCATCCTCGTGTGGATCTTTTCTCCTGGCAGCTGTCTTTGGCCGTTCAGCTTGGGGGCCTAGTGGGTCGGAGTAAGATGCGTCTGTGGGAAAAGTAAAGATTGTTTTGAGAATACAATGGCATCAAGATGGCATCAAGCTGTGAATGTTGGTGAATTTAAATTATTCTTTGACTCGATTGCTAATATTTTTTTTCTTCCTCAAGTACAACAATAAAATGGTGAAAATTGAAATGCCCCTCATTCTCAGACTCTTTATTGAGAGAAAAGCATTAAAAGTTTGGTAAGTAATTTTTTTTTTCCTTTAAAGAAATCTAAAATAAATTGGCCAGGGAATGAATCTTGTAGAAAATACACTTTACACAAAATTTAGTTAAAACTGGGCACATGAGATGTCTAGGAGAGATTTACAATCTACATCTAGAAAAGTAAATCTAGGCCTGCTGTTGAAGTGCCTTCCCACAAAGCAGATTCTCATATGCATCATCCTAAATTTTCTAAATAACAAAATCTCTATAGAAATCTTGTATAAAAACTTCTGGACTGGAAGATGGCCTTTCCAGTGACAAAACAGTTCACATGCTTCTACAACTATTTGCGTTAGAAAGAAGAGTGACATCCCTTGCATATTATGGTGCGCTTACCAATTTCCTGTGGCTGACTGCTCTGGTACGGCCCTCGATTGTCAGATTCATCAAAGTTTGGCCGAGCCCGCTGTCTCCGAGAGCTTGCTTTGTTTCCCTGGCCTCCCGCACTGCCCTCTCTGTCAAGGTCTGCAGACAGAAATTATACATAAACTACACAACCAAAAAAAAGGGACACGCAGGGAGAAACTTGAATATTGAACACATAGGCCCAGTCGCATTCTTACCTTTGAATAGCTCCCTCAATCTCTCTCCATCATACAATTTGAGGGGGAATCCTCAGAGAAATTTTACCTTCTAGCTCAGTTTAATTTCCAAAAGCAGTCAAGACAAGATTTTTCTAACATATGTAAAATAAATACAGATTCTCATGGAAAATCAGAGGTTTTACGAGCAAAGAAGGCTGGGCTGCAAGTGCTGTTTATAGTTTACACTCTACAATAATGCTAAAGATGTAAAATGAGGATGTAGAGAACACACTGAGTTACTTACCACTGCCTGCACTTCCCTCCCGTCGGCCTCGGCCACTGCCTCTTCTTCCTGCACTAGTTGCTCTCTGGTTGATCAAATAACGAATAAAGAATGTAAATTATTTTAGGACTTGGAAAATTCGTGTCACTGTCGGAGAAAAAAGAGGAGCAGAGAAAAAATCTAAAAAGGAACCAAAATGTGAAATTCTGCAG
>BLXT01001985.1:470100-481260 GCA_019648995.1 Plakobranchus ocellatus | reverse complement strand
CCCAAAGACACAAACTTAAAATAAATGTTGCCAAGTTGCCAAATATATCTTCTACCTTCATATTATAAAGCACATAAAATTGTCGCAAACACACACATTCATAATCCAAGATTTCATACATTTGTTCAGATGGATTATGCAGATGGGTAAAATGTACAGACTATATGAATTCACTGTAGCAACCAAAAGAATTCAAGAAAAGCACATTTGTTTCCAAACTTTCAGTGTAACAAAAGACTGTCCACTCTGACCCTGGACGATTTTTATGATAGAATTTTACTTTTTTTTTTTTACCCAGAGATATACCACATGAAGGCAGTCCAATAAGTTGTTTTTTTTTTTATAATTATAGTTGAGTTAAAATGAACAATTTCCTTTTCCTGTTGCCTTAAGCATACTGTGATTTATTTATGAAAGTATGAAAGTGCATAATATGTTAGGATGATCTCTCCCTCCCACGACACTCAGTGATGACGATGATCTGGTGCTCGCGGCCGTGGGGCAGCCTTGATGATGTTGTCCACCCGCAGGATCATCTCAGCAGCCTCTGCACCAGACACAAGGACCTGACGCTTCACCTGGAACGACTCAGTGATGCCTAGCTGGGCCACATCACCCACACGGCCTTGTTGCATATCTGCAGATTCAGGAGTAAAGATTCATTGTAAAAACATGCTGGTCCTCAAGGGACTAATGAGAAAATGTACCTCACATTGTCAATGTGTAATAAAATTCTTTTCTATAACAATGAGAACAAGAGATTTTAAAAATGACCCACAAATAAAATAAAGCCGAATTATGGAGCTTGCTGAGAGTTTTATCTCTTTGGATTACAAAGTATTTTTGTGCAATTAGTCTGATCTAATCTTGTTAGATTCGAGTGAGCACACTACCTAAGCTTTATAGCACTATGACTACATCATGAAAAGAGAAAAGTACATAGGGAACCTAAGAATAAAAAACAAAGAACAAACGTTTGGGGATTTTGTTTAACTGGCATTCATGGAAGATGCTATTTAATTTTTCGATAAAGTCAAAGGTCCACAAAAGACTCACCTAGACCAATAGTGTGTTTGCCTGAGGTGTGAGCTGCCCTGAGCTGAGCAATCAGTTCTGCGCTGTCGTAGCCCGCATTGTCTGCTATAATTGTTGGCAGCTGGACACAAAAAAAAAAAACAAAAAAAAAACGGTAAGTGATTTTTGTTTATTTTTTTCACAAGGCAGGAGTTGGGATTAGGGAGTACATACTTCCAAAGTAAATTCTAAACCAAATTAATGTTCCTGATCAACAAGACAGAGAAATTTAAAAAGCACAGAGAGAGAGAAAAAAAAAAAGGAGGAATCAATACAAATAAGACATAAGCTGGCACAGCTAATATAGACTAAAGCTTTGTGTGATGAAAACATGAGCAGTGAATGCATGCTTGTTTTGTGTTAACGATATGCCCACATCAAAATGAGCTCAGGCTTTAAGGCCCTCTGACACGCCAGAGCAACAGTGAAAGAAGCGTACCTGCTAGTTAGGTACATGCAAATTAGTAAATCAAGAGGTAAAAAAACTAGCATCAGTCATTTAGGTTTCCACTGTAAGTGCTACAAAATAATGTTTCACAGTTTTCAGGACAGGAGTTTAAAATGAGAGCCAAAAGAAAATACATGAGATCAGATATTTTGGGACAGCTTTTTACCTGTCTGAGAGCTTTTGCAAACGATTCCATGGCTACGGCTTCCTTCCCTGGAGTTTTGGCTGCCAGTTTACTGACAGCATCGGCCATCAACATCTCAGAGCAGCCTAGAAAAAATACACATACAGTGAAAATGAAAATACACTCATGACTGTAAAAATCCGTTTTAATCAGATTAATGCCTCAATAAGTCCATAAGCAACTGATACAAATTATTTGTTTTTCCTCTTGCAATCTGTGAAATAAACCAGCAAAAGACAGGAAGATATCAAAATAACTTTACTTACACCAAGCATTATAATCAGAATCCGAAAGTTCTCATTACAATAAGAAGGCCTTTGCCGATAAACAATTCACTAAAACCTCCTCAAAACAGATTGTCACACAATCGAATTTATGTTATAAAATAAGATTGTACAAATATTTGACCTTAAGCAACATGTACTTTAGTAGTTTAAAGTTCACTGTCTTCTCTTCCAAATTGAACTGGATGAAAATAAAGGGGTCTTACCACCACCAAAGACAGTGCGTGTTTCCTTCACTGTCTGGGAGAGCACACAGAGAGCATCATGTAAAGACCTCTCCGCCTCGTCCAGGATCTGCTGTGTGGCGCCTCGGAGAACAACAGTACAAGCTTCACCCAATGAAACCCCTGAGGAAACACAAAAGGAAAAAATATAATAAAAAGAAACTACAGTTACAAAAGAGTAGTTTACAGGTGAAAATTGTGATATCTACATCAGGATTTATTCTATACTCCCACTTGATTGTCCTGAGAGAAATTTGAAAAAAAAAAATATAAAAAATGTCCAGTGACTTTTGAGTCAGGTGTAGTGAACGATAGTTAAAAAAAAAAAAGAAGATAGAAAGGAAGGAAGCAATGCTTAAAAACATATTTTTTCCCTAAGGATTAAACATGTATGTCTTGGCATGGGGCCAAGTTAAAGCCATCCTGCAAAATTCAATGATAGAAAACAACAGATGTAACAAAAATTGTGAAAACTTTGCCATGATAAGCAAATAATTGGCTCTTATTTCAGAAGATATTCTATGATGAGGCGGCTTGTTAAGATTGCTGAGGTCACAGTTTTGCACACTCCATCAGAACGGACAGAAAAAGCTTTTGCTTAGAGCAATTCTCTACAAGATAAGAGTTTACTCGACAGTAGCATTCTAAACTAAAACTAACTGCAAATCTTAACTTTACATTTTTTAGGATTATTTCAACAACTATTGTGCCTGGAAAAAAAATTTTTAAAGGCAGAAAGAGCAGGGGGAACAAACCTGAGAATTTGAGTAGCTTGTCCTCTCCAATCATGATTTCCTCTATAACATCACAGGTGCCGAGCTTCACTTTCTCAGGGCAGTCGAATGTGGACACAATCTCACCTCCTGCAAGGTGTGAATATCATAATGGTTTGAAGTACATGAATCTGAAAACATAGCTCATTGTTTGATGCTAAGAGAAATTCTGAGATTCAGGATTTGAATTGTAAGTTTTGCCAGGGGGTTAGCAAAAGAACGGTGCAATGCCATTTGACATCTCTCTTCTGTTTGTTTTGAAACTCTGTTTAAATCAGCACTTCCCATTGGAGAATGCAAGACTTACTACTCATAGACATAACACTGGAGATACTACTCTTTAATTGCTATGACTTCACACAATGCTTCTAAGAGTAGAAGACTATAATTTATAAATTAAAAATTTTTTACTGCCAAATCATATTTAAAATTTGCCTGACCAAACATTAAAAAGAAAAAAAAAACATCATTAAATCTGAACTTGGCCTTACCTGTCACAAGTGAAAGACGCTCCACACCCTCAAAGTCTGCGTGTTCTATAGCCATCACGCCTGCATCCGAGAACAACTGTTCTGGGTAGTTGTAGATAAGTTGTCTGTAGGATGAACCCGAATACAGCTCCACGTTACAACTCGCATTTAAACATTAAAAAAAGGACAGTGACTAATCTCAAATATGATAGCCAAGAGGTATTTTAACTACTCGTATATCTGAAATTATGTTTCAGAGCAGCGCACAGAAAATATTCAAGATTTTACCCTCTTTCTTTTCCTGCTGAAGTATTTCAATTTCAAGCAAACACTAAGATATGAGGATAAGACACAGTTCCTTAAATTTAACTATAAGTAACATCCAACTATAATGTCTTGTTAAAGCGTTTTTTTTAAACAAATTGCTACACACTAATAAAAATATTTGGTGGACATCTAGAATAGAGAAGGAAAGTGAATATGACAGAAGCAAATTTTAGCTTTAGAGGAGCAACTGCGAAGATGTTACCTGTTGATAAAAACATTGCATCCATGTTTGAGAATCTTGTCTACTTTGAGCTTCATCTTCTCCTTTTCTGCAACTTCCAACTGAGCGACTTTTGACACAGCGTCAACTCGCACTCGTGAACCAAATACCTAGTGTAGGAGAAACAGGCACGTTTAAAATGGGTCAAAGGAGATTTTCACTGCTGTTTAAAAAACAAAGAGACTTGAAGTTCATTTTTCAACCCCAGTGTATTTCTCTAACATCTATAAAACCAAAAGTGAGTAAGCAATAGGAAATGGAAAGCAGAAAATATTTGGGATTTTAAAAACTATAAAGTTGGCCCCAGAGAAGGCATCAGACATACTCACCTATGAGTGAGACTGAGACAGATAGCAAGTTATAATTGTGAACACCTACAGGCGAAACATTCGATAATAATTTCTCCCCTAAGATGAATTGATATTGAATAAAATAGGATGGGGCTGCCTAGGTAATTATCTTACCTTTATTTTATCTGTGTCCATAGGTGTGTTAGCAATGAGGATCTTCGCATTCTCAACACGTTTAGGTTGATTTAAACCTACTCTCTTATCCAGGAGGAAACCTTCAGAGATTAAATTTGAATACATCTTTCATCCATTATCACATATTACTGATAGAGTAAGATATACTCAGATACAAACTGGGTAAGTGCTTTGATAACATTAACAAGCAAATACTTAAAGACTCTGAAAGAATTGATAATCTGCACGGTTTAAAGCATTAAAAATTTTTTTCAAAGCATGCTAAGGAAGTAAAATTGTAAAATATTGACTGTGGGGGAAAAAATGGAACATCTTCAATGTATGTCAAATATTGCACTACTCCTCAGAGTTTGGCGATGAAATGTACTATGAAATGAAACAGTTGTGCTTTTAACTGTACTTGGTTTGGTTTTTTTGTATATAGCCAGTGATCTCAAGCTTTTGGGCCCTCGGTCAGGCCAGGGCGCCAGTGGCACAGCTTGAACCTGCACCAGACAGATCCCTGCAGATCACAGAGCAGACTTGCTGGCCACTTTGCTACTGATGCCCTGTGTACCACTTGTTATTCCTCCCACAAATGATCTCATGTTACAGCATGTCTACAATTGCAATAAACAATTTCTTGAGACTGGTCACTTGCTAGAATCATAAAGCTAGCAGTCTCCATTGGATCATGCAAGGCTTTTCCACCCCTGCCAGTCCAGGCTTAAGCCTGTGACAGGGAGATCCAAGCTGAGTATACCTGCTGCAGCACAAGCTACACAGCTACAGGATTTTCACCGACTTACCTTCTTCCAGGTATGAATCTGACAAGTTTGCTCCCAGTTTCTTGATCAGCTGGATGGCATCAAGATTTCCACTGCCCTGTTTGAGAGAAGACAAAAACTTTAATGACAAGGCTGCAAAGTTTTAAGACATATACCATTAGTTCTAACAACATCCTGGTAATGCTGAAACGAAAGTGATATTCATCAATAGGGATTGCCGATAAATGGGCTACCCTCATTGCCAGGAACAATTATTTCTGCGAGCTGCACTTCATGTTCTAAAAAATGAAATTATCAAGTCATAAATAAAAAAATTTATGAGCGTCAAAGCACAAAAAGTAATGCTCCATTAAAAAAAAGACGTTTCAATTTTGTTTCGTACATTAAGCTATGAGCTTGGTCACAACTATGATGATATGAGCACTAAAAAAGTGGTCATCCCTCGACACATTAAATTCTGCTAAAGAAGAGATGCTAACTAATTTGACATGGATTTAGCCATCACAAGTATTTTTTTGCTCTTTTCCTGATGTAACGGATGGTTTTGATGAAAAAAAGTGAAGTTATTTTGTTTAAAGTGTAGCCGCCTTCTTGCAAGCGCTCCAGCATATGAGAGAGAAGAGAGACATCACAGAGAGCTTACTTTCAGCCTCAGCACTGCATCCACTGCCAGGTTTGAGAATTTCTCTTTATGCTGTGTCAGAATTTTGGAACTGAGGGTTGTTCTTGCAATGTTCAGCAGATCTTCTTTAAATTTGACAGGATCATTTCTGAAAGAAAAAAAGAAAAAAATTAAAAACAACAAAATAAACAGACGATCATGTATGTCCAGTTTTCAGAGTGAGTGTAAGAAAATTGAGGACTCAAATTTTTTATATAAGAACAAGATGAACAAAAAATTAACTTTCAATGACTGATAAAAATGGATGGAGTAGTGCAAAATTTTTTGAGTACCATGCTATAAAAGATTTAAAATAAAAAATTGGAAAATCGTGTAAGTTTACTTTGCAGAAATGACAAAATGTAATAGAAAAATCATAATTCTCTCAGTGTAACCTTAACATATTCTCACTGTGTGCTTACAACATTCTATCATTTTAATTTTTATGGATGGTAAAAAAACAATGACAGAAAGACAACAAATAAAGGCGACATACCCATGGTCAATAGCAGCATTAGTAAGGGCTTCCCTTGCAGCATCCACAGCCTTCCTCCACCCTGAGATCACAGTTTGAGGGTGGATCTTTTGAGACACCAGGCTTTCTGCCTCCTAATAGAAAAAAATAGAACAAAATCACAATATATGAATGCCTGAAGATCACAAGCCTGTCCAAAGCAATATAATATATATGCATGGTCAGATTTTTCACCATTGACTCATTCTGTAATTCTATAGGTGAAAATTAATACAGTCATGTTGAGCCGATAGGCAGTTAATCTGTTCCAGCACTCTCTAAAAGATTAATAAATAAAAAAGAAAAATTATCATTCATCTAAGAGAACTTGACTGTGATAACTTCCACACAGTAATGCTGTGATTTATTCAAAGTAAATCGAAGTGCCCAAGGCAGTAAGCTCAAAAAACAGGCTGCTGGGCTATTGTGCATGAAATGAGTGGTTCAAATTCTACTAGGTATTAACCACTTTTATCTGCTCTCTGTGACTACCCAGGTCTAAGTAAAGGATGTGGAAAGCAAACACAAAGTATCTCACAATGCCATATGCCAAAAATAATCAGGAACTACTGCTGTTTACCGACTTTTTTTATCATTATCATATAAGACAACAGATTTTTCTAGTCACAAAGTGACTGAGAATCAAAGCCCAACAACGTCTAAAATCATCATAAGTGAAAGGAGCTGAATTCAGACATTATGCATCTATTTTTAAAAGCTCAAGACCAGAACCCATGATGAAACTTATACTTTATAAACAAATTAAATGTCCAATTCTGGCAAACAAAGCATTAAAAAAATGCACAGTGTGAGTGTAAGTTTCTAACCCACCCCTGACCAGTTACCATAATACTTTCCTGGAAAAGTAAATCTACAATATTTGAAAATGTTTGATCTCAATTCAAACATTGAGAATCATAACTTACTTTAAGAAGTTCACATGCAAAAACAACAACGGATGTTGTTCCATCTCCAACTTCGTCATCCTGAACCATAGAGATATCTGTAAGATACACATATCCGAATGTAGAATCATAGAACATAGCTAACAATCATGAGAAACCTGGCTAAACAACACTCAAGTCTTATTTTAACCATATTGAGTTCATGTGACTAAGCAATTATGAATTATACTTTTTTTTGGAGAGAAAAAAAACCTTATGCCTGTATCCCAATTTATAACAAAAGTAGGCCAGTTTGAAGATAGTACTTTTATCATTTATTTGTTGTCATCAATCAAAATGTTCAAAATGCTCCCATGCAAAAGTATCCATCCAATGGTTGCCATACATCCATTTGTCCCTTTGTATTGTGCAGCTCATCTACTGGAAGCTTTTACTGGGCTAAATGGCTCCGAAGGCTCAAATCAGCAGATTCCAAGGAGTTCATGCCACTGCCACAAGCCTCTGATGCTCACACTTTGGCTCAATTTTAACTCAAATAACATCAAAACTATTGCAGACTAACATAAAATTTTGAACAAACAATAAAAAAACCTACATCAAACTACTGAATAAATTTGAAGACATTAATATGAATACAAATATTTAAGAAATGAAGATTCAGCAACAGTTACTGATAATGTCTAAATTTTCTTAACGCAGGACAGTGTTTCAATTTTTATACGCCAAAGTATTCTTTTCTAAAATAGTAGTAATAACAACGATGTGACATATAACATTTTTGAAAAGATGCCAGATTCTTTTGGGTTTTTTTTCTTCGATTGTGTGACTTACCTACTAAAACTTTAGCTGCAGGATTGTCGACACCTATAGATTTGAGAATTGTGGCTCCATCATTTGTGACTTTGATCGTTTCATTGTTGGAGCTTGTCTGCAAAATCTTGTCCTGAAAGAAAACAGATTAGGGTAGGCAGCCCAAATCACATATTCTCCCATCAAATCAACACTCAGTAATAAATTCATAAGTTATTTTTACACTTGCAAAATATTAAAAAAATGTTTTTGCTGATTCCATCACCACATAATCATATGCTTGCACAACATTGCACCAACACTTTTGGAGAAAAATATGTAACATAATTTTGATAATATGACACACACTAAAATTAACTGTGATTACTTTCTTCAAAAGAGTAAATCAAACACAAACACACACACAACAACAGAAATACAATTGGCTGAAAATATTTCAAACCACATACTGATGAAGAACTAAGATTTACCATTCCTTTTGGCCCCAGTGTACTCTTGACGAGGTCACCAATGGCAATGGCTCCAACGAATGAAGACTGTAAGAGGTAAAAAGCAAAACACTAGCATTATGTAACATTTATTAAATTTTTATCATTAACCATTTGCTTAAAGCTTGTACAACTTCATAAAAATGTTTCATCCATTTTGGGGAGAACCTCTCATATATATTGAAAGGCAAACATTACCAGACCTCTCTCCTCAAAAGTTCTAGTTATGAGACAATTTGCCATAAAATTGTTGGGAAAAGTCAAAATAACAACAATCTATTTATAGAAATCTCTATCACTGCAAAATACACCATTTGGTGGCTGCACTATACAATTTTAAATAAAGCATTAATGTTTGGAGACCCGTTGGAAGCAACCAGAAGCTAAGTTTACAGCATATAATACCAACGATGTAATCTCAAAATATGTTCTGTGGGCTTTGTAATGGTGAGGACAGACTATACTCAACATTGTTAATACTCTGCCCTGGTGGTATTAATATCATAAGACTTTTAACTTTCTTAACAAGATCTCAGGTTTTTGACGCCTTTGTCAGTAGAAGCATCAAATTCAAGCCTGGACAGAAAAATTTCTTCAAATTTCAGAGCAGCCTTTCCAATAATCATTGCATCCTTGACTGACCTTTACAAAAAAGAATAAAAAAATGTATGAGAAAAGATAAGTACCTTTATTAACTGAAAAAAACCATGCTCCTGTCTGATACATTGGAGATCTTAGAGGAATCATAGCACTGATAATACAGTCTACTGACTGACTCACCATTCGTGCAGTCTCAGATTTCTCCTCCTCTGCACCCATTTTGAAAATCTGTACTGGATTAAGGGACATCTGAAACAAACAAACAAAAAAAATCCCATAGTTTCTTGCAATCTTACATACTAAGATCTAGATCTACATGCATGCAAAGAAAGCTAGAGCCTGATCTGTTATAAAAACTAGCAATAAAATATTTTACATGAGAGCAAAAAAACCAGCAGGAAGGAGAGACTGACAGACACATTAGCGACGAAAGAGAGAAGGAGGGAAGGGAGAGAGAGAGATCTAAGCTGCCAAAATAAGGAAAGTTGGTTGTAGCTGTGTAATGCATGACTAAAAGTGACAGAAGTGTCTCCTTTTTTTTTTTTTTTTTTGAGAAAAAAAGTTTGAGTGAAAGGAAGGAATGGCTTACACAGTAAAGAGTACAGAATTTTTTTTGGCATCTTGATCACGGCTGTCTGCCGGCGATCATTTAGTTTGACCCGGGCCGACCGCTCTGACCCCGTGACCTCGTACACCGCCCGGCTGAATGCTAGGTCCAGTGAATATTACAGCTTTTTCAATAACAGTGCAATTAACGCTTCGTTTTTACTAATCTGTGCGGAGTATCAGGTGAAATTTAAGGCTTAAAGACAGAAAATGTATTTATCAACAAAATGCAATGATTTTTAGGTCATACAACTTTACAGATGGCGCAAGAAATATTTTAAGGTTGAATAATATTAATAGGTCACGTTGACATTAATTCTTAATCATTGCACAAAAACTTAAATAAATTAAAAATGTGCAGTTGGAGGTTTTTAGAAAATGGCGAAACTGAAGAGATTATTCTCTACCTTATGAAGACGTTGATCTCTTGAAGTGCGGTATCTTCGTTTGACAATAAATCCAGTTTAAAGTATGATTTATATGTCTGCACTGCCGGTAAGTTCGTATATCCGATTGAAGGGTGCCAATGACCTCCACAAAAACCTTTTAAACACACAGTCAGCTTACATAGTCTTGACTCTTGAACATTCTTTAAGTTTTTGCAAGCGATGGCCATGAAAAGTTAATATGTGTTCATTCACTCATTCTTTCATTCAGTCTCTCTTCCTTAGTTTCTTTCTCGCACTTTTTCAGCTCTAGGCCTACATGTATAAATTTTGCAAAACTCAAAGTAGATTATACGTTGCCTGTGATAAGCCATACATCGGTAAACTTCAAAGACTTTTTTAAGTTTTTAGAACATGAAATAAGTTTTATCTTACACGGTTTATGTGATATTTGCTAGATTTTATTTACAACTAGAATTGAACCATAGGTCTTAATGATTACTGAGGTCATTACGAACAGTACTAGGTTTATAAGAATAATTCTCTCTCCCTCTCTCTCTCTCTCTTTCTCTCAGACACACAATTATTTTCTATTTCATTCTTTATTTTGTGTTTTCTTTTTCCTCTTTTCTGGAATAAGTATTTTAAGGTGTTGTGATGTCTGTAGCAGGTGGGATTTCATTGTTATCTGTAATTGACTTGCTTCATTTTTCACGGTGTGTGTTCTTTTCTGTATTTTTCCGATAGTTGAAAGTAAAAGTTCCCTGTTCTCCTAGTAAACCTAACCAAAGTTATATTTCTGTATGAATGGTATGCAGTGATGCTCTAAAATGTGATGTTTTGAGAGAAACTTTTGTCAGTTTGTTGGTGTGGATTGGATTTTTGTGCGATATTGGAATGTGGATCTTGGAAAATGCTAGGTTTATGGAGTCAA
>BLXT01001985.1:429900-441928 GCA_019648995.1 Plakobranchus ocellatus | reverse complement strand
ATTTAGTAATCTGTTACATTATTATCATAAGCATCTCTTTCAATTAAGCGGTAATTTAAGAAAAATTTCAAATTTTAAATGTTTTCTTCAAGTAAAATAAAAGGTACTCTGTGTGAATTTTTTGCCATATTTCTTATCGCATTTGAAATTTATTCTTATAAGGTGTAAATATTTGATAACGTAAATAGTGAATACATATAGTAGTGATTAGCTGTACAAAATGGCATTTGCTGAAAAGACGAAGGTGCCAAGACTTCTTGGCCATTGCATCAATATTTGGATGACCATGAAAACCTTTCTCTGAATCTATCATGAAGATAATGCTGCTGCAGCTGCTGTCCTGTTCTTTATCTTTAAACAGCAGTTGTTGCAGCAGGTTGCTGGAGCCAGTGCTGGCGGAAATAACATGGGCAACTTTAATAACCAACAGCAACAAGGTAAGGCTGAAATACTGCTGCCCTTTTTTAAATCATTGCCATATGAGAAAAAGTAAGTGAGGCAAAGTTAGAGAATAACATAAATGGCCACAGAGCAGGCAACCTCTTCTGATTGCAATAATTTATTTTAAAAAAAAAAAAAAACCCACCCATTTTGCTTAACCGCAGACATAGTCAAAAACCTACCATGATCTTTCTTGTGCTCAAATAAATTTCCCAATTTAAACTTATGATGTTGATTTCCTCTTTATATCTAAAATAATCCTTTAAATTATAAAAATTTTGACTTCCTTGGTTGGTCTGTTGGGTAATAGTGTTTTTTTTTATCTTTTTCTCCTTGAGATCATTTAATGTTGTCTGATAATAAAGATTTACTCTTTATCTTTAAATGGGGTAAATCTTATAAATATCCTTCAAATTATTTTGGTAGAAAAATGACCGAATTCTTTGGTCTGCTATGTTTTATAAAGATAATTATGCTAAAACCAGTCCAAAATGTTCAGACCAATAAAATTCACAGTTAAATTGTTGGTGTTCTGTGCACAGAATTGGATCACCTTGCTCCATTTAGTTCTATTGAGAGATTTTGTTGGATGATCAGACACAGCTTAATTGACTGATTTGAAGATACATCAAAGTTATATGTAATTCTTCTATACTCTCGATTTATTCTAGATTGTAATCTCCTATGTAAACAGACTGTTTCGATTAATTTGTAATTTCTGTTTCCTTTACCCTTTCCTATCCTCAGGTGGGATGGGCTTAAACATGCAGCAGCTTCTTGCGGCTGCAGCAGCTGCAGCTGGAAGTAACCCAGGTAAAATATTTTTTTCTGCCACTTTCACTAGCTGTTGGTTTTGGATGTTTCACCTTTTTTCTGTTTAGTATTAGCCGGTATCTGTAGATCCATCCCTGAAGTACATTTTGAACCTCTTTTTTTTTTTTTTTTTTTTTTTTTTTTTTTTTTTTTTCCTTTTTTTTCCTTTTTTTTAATCCTTAAAAGGATGAATAATTGGTTTTGGTGTGATTTTTGGATGACTAATGAATGTTTTTCCAGTGAAGGCTAATGCTAAAAGATTGCTAAATGATGTCATTGTGAAAGACAAGAAGTTATTGGATTTCAAAGCATGTATTGGTTTGTGTAGAGCACCTCGCACAATTCATTATATATTTTGCAGAAACTAACATGATTTATATCCCAGCAGCAGAATAATATTAGGAGCCCTAATCTTACCTCTTCTGCGTAAAACTTAACTTGCATGACCAAAGCTATGATCCTAGATATAATTTCTATCATGAGTCACTTGCAGTAGGATCATGTAGTAAAATAAATTCAGATGCTTGTTTGTCTGGGGTTTTTTTTTTTTGTTGTTGTTTAACACTGGTCATAATTTTTCATATTTTATGTGATTAATCTTTTGCGCATGGATAGTCCATAATTTTTTTTCAGTATCAATAAAAGTTATGTTTGCTTTTTGAAAAGCTACAAACTCATATAAATCATTGAAATTAAGAATCAAATTTCTTATAAGAACAATAGGTTGTAGATTCTTGTCTATTTCTCCTTTCTTGTAAAGGAAAAAGGCAGAAGGTTTCATTACTTTTTTTTTATGATTGGCTTTGCTTTAGTAAGGTTTTTAAATCCTCCTAATCACCATAAATAGGCTTTACTAGGTTAAAAAAAAATTCTTTTGAGCATGCTACCTTTTTGGAGAGATATTTACGTGATTTACGTAAGTCATGAACTTGCACCCAATAGCTGCTAACACTTTCTCTTTGAAAATGTAACAAATGACACGAGCGCAAAGATGGGGATATTACAGGTTTTTCCGATTTTGAGAATTTTTTTCAGCCTTACAAAGTACATGGGTGCAAAGTCTCTAGTGGTCTGCATGCTGGTCAATTAGAATTTCTGATTAGATTCTGCTGACCAATTGGGATAATGATAAATTGGAAGATTGTGAAAAATGGACTTTCAATCAGCTAGAGATTGAAAAACATTGATTAATATAAAAAGCATGTTGTCCATTTCGGATTATCGAGTTAACTTTATTGATATCAGTGAATGTCTCAGGCTGTAGTAATGCATCATTAATGGAAGCTTCCACTAAGGTTTATCACTAAGAGTTAAAACAGATTACTAGCATCAGACACCCAAAAAAATTTGTTTTGCCCCTACCTGGCCCCACCTGCCTTTCAAATTTGGAACTTAAGTGAGGGGACGTACATATTAAAGATCCAATTTGAATTTGAATTTAGAATCTAGATCCACAAAATTTGTCACTTAGATCTGCACACAAGTCTAGATCTAGCTAATCCATTTTGAAGAGGAACTTTACAAATTCCACTTATAGTTAATAATAGAAAAAATTTGGACTTGGATCTAGTTGTCTTGACATTAGTGTATAAGCAGGCGGTAGATCTTATATTTTTCATGGTCTAATTTAATTAAGACCGTTGTCTACTCCTACTTCATTGTAGTACATTTTAATGTGATTTTGAGCTAGGGAAATTAAATAGTTTGTTATTTCCTTTAAGGTCGGACCAGACATAGCTTTCGGTTCTGTAGACTTAGATATAAAAATTCATATTGCAGTTATTAGTCTATCTAGGGTAGATTTAAATTGTGACTCCAGTCATGATATTAGATCGCATTGAGATATTACTCTGGTGAAAAACTTGGCCTAGATTGTAGCAAAAAATGATTCATATTAGCAGTTCTTGCAGGCCAGTACAAAATTTGGATCTCTTATTGCACACCTTACATGCACCCATGTATGTTTGATGGAATATTATTATTGTTTATTACATAACATTAATGATTCCAAAGTTTCAAATTTGATTTCTTCTGTGATAAATTGCTGATATTTTTTTTCCTTTCAAAATTCACCCCCATCCCTGCAAACAGAAGTATAGTTTACTAAAAGCTGAGCATCTACCTCTTCACAATACAAAAGCATAGATTAAAGGTAGTTTCGGCTTTGTAGATAGCACAGTATTTGAAAATGAAACGTTCGTTTGAATTTTTGCTGATGGTAATTCTTTGCTTTTGTCAGTAACACGAATTTTGTGACATTTTTGTTACTCGAATGAAGTTAACACAATAAATTTTAACTTGCTTTTGTTTTCAACAATAGGCAATATTTTGACAAATGCTTTGCCATAAGCACCTCATTTACAAATTACTCTTATATGGTATTTAAAAAAAAGAATTTGTATTACTCTGAAGGTTTTATCATCTTTGCATAACATATGAACACAAAGTATTTAAAAAAAAAATTAAATTATAGTTCAGGCAATTTTGGCAGTTATTTGAGACTAGTCAAATAATTGAAAGTGAGCTGTGAATCAGTGTTCATGGTTTTCGTTTTTATTCCGAGCATAACTTAAAGTGAGAGGTATTGTGTAGAGGTCTTTTAAATATAGAATTAATTCTTTCCACAGAGGCACTCACTGCCGAAATGCTGAAGAAAATGACTTTCTCATTATGGCATTATTGTTAGCTTTATCTTGAATGTTCCACTAAAAGAAACAGATAAAACAAAGCTTTTGAAAGATACTCTGATTCTGTCATATACAACTGGGCAGACATCTCTGGCTATTTTTGTTTGGATTTGATTCGTAGTCAAGCAACTCTAGTTTTTGTGTGTTATTAAACTTCATGGCAGAAAAAAAGGGCCTTGTAAGTGATGTTGATTTTAATATTTACATGGTCAGATTTTTACTTTGTTTGATCCTGTTCACTCCTGAGTTTTTGTGGACTCAAAAATTTGACTCTGATTCTGTGACAGCTCTCCTTACGGCATTGGCTGGTTTGGGAAACTTGGCAAACAACGCAGGGAACCAGCAAGGCATGAACTCGGGGGCCAATAACCAAGGTGGGCATTTGCTCTGCTGCTGAGTCAACTTGCTTGTGCAATTCCCAGTGTTATCCTATCAATTCACTCCTGCCTTTTTGCTATATTCCTAGTTTTCATTATTGCAGGCTTCTTTGATCTCATTTTTCCAAGAAAAACCAAAAAACTTCAAATTTTGTAAAAGCTTATAAAATTTTTTCTGTCCTCTTTTTTATTTATTTATTTTTTTTTTAAAAACAAATGCAATCTGAAAGAGAAATTGTCTGCTCTGTTGTATGGTTCATCCAATTTAACATGCATGATCTGAATAACTTAGAAGCTTTGCATAGCGTGTTGCCATTTACAGCTTTCTGTTGGTTTATGCTCTGCACAGTAAACGCCTCTTTTATTTTAAGCGGTTTATCAAATATCTGCACAGTTTATATAGAGTGAGCCCAGGCCATTTTTCCTTTTTCAAATTAAAAAAAAAAGATGCAAAATGCTCCTGTCACTTACATTATTTTTTTTGTGTTCTTTTTTTTGTGTTTCATTGGATTCTTGGGTAGTTACCTTCAATCCTCTCTTCATGATGTGGCTTTCTGCATGCTTTCTTTAAAAGTTTCAAGTCTGTCCTTTTTTTTTTGTTGTTTGTTTGGGAATGATGGGTGAGGAGGAAATCACAAGTGCATTATATAGTGCATGTTATAAATATTATTAGATCATCTTTTTTTTTTCTTTGCATGCAGAATTGGTTTCATGTTAAAACTGTTTTAATCATACTCTGTTTTGTAAAGAAATTAAAAGAAGATAATGGACTAATGCAAATTTTTGTTCTGAGATAAACTGTAAAAAAATGTAATGATGACTTTCGAATTCATTTTTTTTTTTTTCGCTGACGGATCCATTCAGAGAAGGATTTAAAGTTTGAAAATATACAGACACTACTCTATCTTAATTATTGCCACAGTTGTCTACCTTTTTAAAAAGTATTATTGTGGTGCAATATATGCACATATACAATGACATATTTTGTGTTGCATACTATATATATATATATATATATATATATATATATATATTATACATTAAATAACAAACCCATGTGGTTTATTATGTTAGGTTTATATTTGAATGTCCTCACTGTATGTACTGTTTTGCAGTCTGCTACTGTCTTTGTTTTTTTTTTTTTTTTAATTTATGTGGTTGTGAACACAGTCGTGACAGATCATAATTTTATTTCCTTTTCTTTATGTATGTGATTGTAAACTAAATTGTCCTGTCACGTTTTACATCTTATTCAAATTATTAGACATTTTTTTTTTTTTAAAGCTTTTAAAAAAATTTTTATGAGTCAGAGCTAGAGAAAAAAAACAATTTTAAAATAGTTTCAAAAGTGCCTATTAGCATAATTATCCTAAACACCTTTTTCCTTAAAAAAAAATTAGCTTTGAACAATGAGGAAGGTAATAAAGTTTTTTTCTGCCTTGTTTCACTCTTTATGACCCTGATAAATTTTGCCCTCTCTATTTTGTTTATAGGGTTGGCAATTACTTAATGTGAAAAGTTGAAAGTCTAGTCATTTACATATTTCATAAAATTTTTTATTGAATTATTGCTGGCCTTGTTCCTTTTCTTTTTATTCATATTTTGTTTTCTTTTTCATTTTTTTTTTTTTTTTTGGGTTGCCTCTCAAAAGCTCTGCGTGGAATATTGGGTAAGGATTTCTGTTTTCAAGAATATGAATTGAGAACAGTTTTCCGTTTCACTGTGTGTGTGTTTGTTTGTGTTTGTGCTCAGTCCAAGTGTTTAGTCATGCATTGTCATTCGTAGAGTTAGTTGATTATATTTTAAAAAAATTAAATTCAGAATTGAACTGATATTTTAAAGAGCAACAGCAAAATAATTGCCTACTGATTTAATTTTTTTGGTTTGCTAATTTACTTGTTGTTTCCCGACACAGTTGAACTCATTTTTATCCTCAACATTGATTCAAATCTTGGATTTCTTTGTGTAATCAGCAGAGTTTGCAAACGGTATCTTTGATTGTTGAAAGTGTTCATTATTTGTGGTGATAGTAAGTGTCCATGGTTGAATTTTCTGCCCTTTCTTGTACAAAGTTTTTTTTTTTTTTTTTTTTTAATAATTTTTGTGGTGCAGACAGTGAGACTTGTTGACAAATATTGCAGTCATTTTGGAAGAGGTGTGGTCAATTTGTTTCTATAGGCTTTGCAGTAAAAAGTTGGCTACTTTATTTTTAGCCCGTTATCCAGAAGGGCAATTGGTATTTTCATTACGGAATGGTGTGTTGCAGGTTTCCTCCCTATTCTTTTTCTTGATCCCTTCACCATCCTTTCAATGGGCTGATAGCCTTGGGTGAACACGCTGGATGTGTTAAACCTTCGTTTCTAGGGTCATATAATGCGAAATTGCTGTGGATTTGTGTAATCCTGGCATTGAAAATAGTTTTGGTGGGGAGAAGAAAGGAAGCCCCCTGTTGTGAAAATTTAGAACTAACAAGCAGGAATCCCCGTGCCGTTATTTTCTATTTTTTTTAATGTTTAATAAAAGTAGAGTATTGATTATAATTTTTAACCATGTGAGTTTTCATTTTCCCCTTATCTAATGTTCTAGGAGAAATTTTATAGTAAGTAAATGCTCTTTCAGTAATTTCCAGAAGTGTTCTCCAAATGTCTTACTTTTATTTTTTACATTTAAAAGATAATGTCTTTCTCTATCTCTGCAGGTAACTTAGGAGCTGGTTCTGGAGGTCTTGGTGGTATGGGGAATAATATGGGTGGAAACAGCATGAATGGATTTGGTACCAACAACTCAAACAATATGGATGCCCTTAGCCAAGCATACTCTGGAATTCAGCAGTATGCTGGTAAATGCAATAAATCATATATCTATTTAATTGATGGGTTATGAGGAACAGAAGAAACAAAAGCCATGCCTCGAAGAATGTTATATTGAAAAGTTACTTTACAATTACACATACAGTATTTTTGTTCTTTTAAGAACTTTCTCACTTCCCTTTTTTATCTTTGTTTTGCCTTCACGCTCTACTAAAAGTTTTCTTTTTGTTGCCAGCGTCATTTCCAAATGCCTTCAACACATCTCAGCTACAGCAGGCTGTCAACAACAGTGTTGGTGGCAAGCAGTCGGAAGGTATGGCCAAAGGAGGTGTGCATCTTTGTGTGTAGTTGTCATGTTTTAAATTTGCATGCAACCTTTTATTTGATAAGCCTTCTTCTTCTTGACATTGGACCAGCCTCATAGAAACCTAGACTTTAGATTATTAGTATCCACGCTGCACATTGCTGACCCTCACATTTATGAATTGATTTGACTTTGTGTTAATCACTGGGCACCAGCAAGATCTGCTTTTAAGCCACGGTTTCCAGTCTTGAAGGGAACAATTATCTTGTCCTGTGTAAAACTATATACAGAACTTTTTCGGTTAAAGATGAGTCACCCAGAGTGCCTGTGAATTTGATTTCACTATAAGAAAAAATATTTGCTAAATGCTGATTTGATAAGTTATGATGATAGTTTTGCTGACATTGGCAAAAGTCATTTGAAAGACAGGGACTAGTGTATTGAAAATGTTGCTACAGAGAGTTTTCTTTTTCAATATAGGTTGATCCACAGAGATGAAAGTCCATGTTAAAATATATTCTGCAAATTTTTTTTTTTTTTTTTTTTTTAAAATATTTTCATTCCTCTTATAACCCTGTATTTTATACCCAGAAATTAAAAGTTGATTTTTGTTTTAACATTATGCAAATCATATAAAAGCCAGGGTGATAATCTGATGTTTTCTGTGATGACTAGGATTATCAGTCTAGGTGGATTAAACCTTTTCACCCTTTTACAAATGGGTGAACCTGACGCAGACAAGTCGTTTTGAAGGTTGTGGTGACTGGGATTTTTAGCCTGAAGATGCGATATCTGCCTTATAGTTATTGTTTAGTTTGACCCCATTTGCTGTTGTGTCGGTCTATGTCGAGTCTCATCTACTTGCTCTATTGTAAGTCTAGCATTTTATTTCTGTCAAATTTAGTCCGAGCCCACACTGGAGGCAGCAGTTCACGCGACCAACAATATAAGTTTAGAAATAATCTAGTTACTTTGGGTGAGAGCATGCCAAGTCGGCTACAACTTCCATCTTGTCGAAGCATGGAAGATATCCTTTGTGTCTTACAACCTGGTCTTACATCAGCGGCTCTGTTGGATGAGAGAAAAGGGGGTTGCCGCGCGAACCGCAAGGCCGGTCTTGTTACGCAAATTATCAGGTCAATTTATTGTTGGGTAGAGCACAGTAACTGCGAGATCAGTCCATTTAGCATCATCTCCAGTGTGGGCCTACGCTCAGCCATGCAGGAATTTTAAAATAAATTAGTATATGTGTCTGGTCTGTCCAGTTGTGGTAATGCATTTCAACTTTTCTCTTAAGGTTTAAAAGGTAATGTTTCAAGCTATACTGTTTGACCTTATCTTAGTTCACTTATTCAAGCCTTTTTTTCAGTAGTGGACATCCATAATATGTGGCGGCTCGTGTGTTAACTTGTATAACACATCCTCTGATGTTTCACTTCTTAACCTCGTGTAAACTAAACTTGTTGCAGGGCCAGATGGTGCCAATCTGTTTATTTACCACCTGCCTCAAGAGTTTGGAGATGGGGACCTCATGCAGATGTTTATGCCTTTTGGCACCATCATCTCCGCCAAGGTCTTCATTGACAAACAGACCAACCTCAGCAAATGTTTTGGTGAGTTGCTTTCTTATATGATGGTTGGGAGTATAACACTGACAACCATGATTTTTAGTTTTTGTATGTTATAGTTGTTGGATACCTTCATTGTTCTTATGCAGGTACATGACAGCTGTATTGAATAGTGAAAGGACAATATTCGTTGGATGAAGATAATATACTTCAAGATATACATTCAGAAAAGGATAAGTTTCTATTCACAAAATGAAGGATAATAGACAAAGGGAAGATGTATTTCGGCAGCTTGTAAGGGTTTAGATGAAATCTACATTGTCAGCACTTTTCTCTGCTTTCATTTAATTTCAAGCTCATCAAATCTCTCAGCATCTGAATTACTCTTTTCTCTTCATCTTTTGGACTTTGCAATACCCTTGTGCTGAAAATTGACAGTTTTGTGTAAATTTAGCCCTTCATCCACCGGTCTTCGAGGGAATTTTTACAATTGAATGTTGCTGACGTAAATGACATAATCTGATTTTCCTTCTTTATAAGTGTTGGTCAAATTACTTAAAGGCTCAAAACTGTCACAAATAAAATGGCTAAAAAATCACAGTGTGCAACAATGGATTCAGTTGATGTTCACGATGAAGAGTGGAAATCAAAGAGAGGAGAAAATTTCGCTGTCTGGGTTAGAATGTAAACTCAGAGATGGGCATTTTCCGGATTTTTCCTTAATTCTGGATTTTTTTTTCCTACTAAATATATATTATATTGTACGTATGCATATATACATGCATGTGGCTACCTCAGGATTTTTTGGGAGGAGTTGTGCCCATCTCTGTAAACTGCTCGGATCTAGATTAACTGTTCAGACCTGTAAATTTGCCATCAATTGCCAGAATTCAGGCCCATTTACTTGCCTGCCTTAACCGTTTTCTTCAACCTGTAAAAAAAAATACCTTAAGGCCAGGAGGGACAATATTTTGCCTTTTAAGAGACTAATATTAAAGTCAGAAAGTTGGGCACAGCTCTCTTCAAACCCCCCAGCAAGAGCCTACATGGCCCTGGATCTTACCTGTTGTACACAATTTTTTTAAAGTCACTTACAGGCTTGACTGTTCTCTCTTCTTGGGTCTCATTCAAGACTTGGTTGAGGGTGCCGAAATTAAATCCTGGTTTTAAAAATAAGAAAGTGTGTTTCACCTGACGTTTTTGCCAGCTGGTCTTGTAATGAATTTAAGTGAACGGTTATGATAATCATATGTGTTAGGTTAGAATGTGACATGTGGCCATGTGATTAACTGATAAAGAGCGTTATCGCGGTGTTGGCGGGAGCGCCGGCTATCGCCCGTTGATACTTGACCATAGCATACACTTTTAAATTACGGAATAAGCCCCTTTATTTTCTTTACAGTGGCTGGGCCTTAATAGTTTCTGTTGCTTGAAGAGTTCTACTTTTGTTTTCCGTTTACTGTTCTAAAATTGAATGAATGATTACCGCAACTGACAGAAAGATTGACTTATAAAGAAGATGAAGATGAGGGTAGCCCTGTAGATGATGTTGGAGTTGAAATTGATGATGAAAGTTATGTTAATTTTGATGTAGAGGAGGGAGAAGGTGATGGGCTACGTCTATACTCTTCCGACGATGATGAATCTGAATGTAGATCTAGATCTAGATCGAGTCCTAGCCCCACTGCCAAGATAGTGTTGTCAATTTTTTTCAACATCCCATAATATCACTGATATTTAGAGTTATATATCATAAGAAAGTGCATCCAATCTTCTATTTTTTGGTGTTTGAATTATGTTCGTACCTTCCTTGGTTTAAAATTTATGACAATTTTGTAAAACGTATACTTTTGTAAATTAGGATTATGCCCCTTACACCCGCCATAGGCCATTGTTAATTACGAGCTGGGCCAGCCCTCTATCAGTTAAAGTCTAAATGTCTGATGTATGTATATCTTTTCTCTTTCCAGGATTTGTAAGCTATGACAATCCTGTGGCTGCCCAAGGAGCCATCCAGTCAATGAACGGCTTCCAGATCGGCATGAAGCGACTCAAGGTACAGCTCAAGCGTCCCAAGAATGACAGCAAGCCTTACTAGACTGACGGCTAACGGAGCGAGCAGGACAGGGGGAAAGGTGAGGTCCCTGGACTTGTTATCAGGCTGACTGTTACCTCTAGCAATTTCATTTTGTAATTTTAACCATGTGACAGTTTATCGTTCACATTGAAAAAAAAAGAAGTACTTATTTTGTCTTACATTTTTTGAACTGTGATAGCTGATTAAAACATTGAGCAGTCAGTGAGAACAAGTCCAAGAGCTTGATTATTTTATTTTTTTATTCATGTTATTTTGGCATGCAGCTCACACATAAATTGATCTCACAGTTTCTATAATAGTCTCAATAAACAGTCTTCAGATTTGTTTAGTATTAACTATTCACTCTATTAATTCATGAGTTTAGGGTTAGAAAATTTAAACAAAGACCTTGAAACCTAAGCTGCAAATGGCATATTATGTGGAGAGACATTTTTCATCTCTATAGGAGAAGGGACTAGTGCACTAGGGGCTCAAGAAATTTTTTGAATCAAATAAGGTGACCCTTGAGTTCAGTTATACGATACTTTTATATGATTAGTAGGGCTCTACCATATTGTCATTATTTATTTGAGAGCAAGCGTGTAAACTGAATTTTTTTTTCACGTAAGGCCATGGATTGCCTTTCCAGTCTGTGATAATAATTTGTTTGTGAATAGCCTATACAGTGCAATAAATGCCAGAGTTAGAAACATGGGCTAGGCCAATCACTGAGTGTGAAAAAACTATGTTTATAAGGTGTTGTTATACACTAAAGCATATGTACTGATGTTTTATTCTTATAGTTAGTGTTCTGACATTTGAGTAGTACTTAGGTTGATCTTACAACATCTAGGTCAAGTGCAATTGTGTATGGCAACCATATGTTTGAGAAACTGCCAAAAAAGTGGGTCCCACAATTATTTCACTCTTTTCATCGGGGGGGGGGGGGGG
>BLXT01001985.1:405766-422461 GCA_019648995.1 Plakobranchus ocellatus | reverse complement strand
CCCCCCCCCCCCCCCCCCCCCCCAAAAAAAAAATGTAGTGAACTTGCAATTACATGACTTTTCAAATAAATGCATTCCAATAGTGCAAAACAATCAAACCCTTCAGTTTGGTGGAGCGAAAATCTCTGAGAGACAACGCGCAGTTGACTACGTGATCATGACACAGACATGATATAATTGCAGAAAAAATAATAAAGTAACTAACTACAAGCAATACAGAAAAAAGCACAAACAAATTGGTTTGTTGCTCTGAGTAGTTTTATATTGGTATGGTAACAATACGAGATTCATATACACAAACACTATTACAGATAATGTAATATTATTTATTACATATATATATATATATATATATATATATATATATATATATATATATATATATATATATATATTGGTCTTCTGTCAGGCCGCAGGATGAGGTTTTATAAGTTACGTGAGATGACATCCTTTTCACAACCTGACAAGCAGGAATCCATGGCAGGCCTACCAAACCCCTGAAGACGCTATACACAAACAAAGAGGTTTGATACACCTGCTATCGATACAGAAAGGTTGAACTTCTGGACAAAATCAGAAATTCTGTCTAAGGAAGGGTCACATTCTACCTCCCCCCATCAAACAGTAAAATATCGGAGTTTAACATTCTCCTCAGCTCATCAATATTTACTTGAAATAGCCCTCATGCACAATTTTTCATTTTGTGCTGACAGTGATACTGCACAAACAGAAAGTTAAGTTACATTACCACAGATTACTTTTAAATAAGAGTGTTCTTTGCTTGCAAGCGTTCATGAATGACCATAGAAATCAGTTTATATATATACAATGAATGTACAGATTCTTTGAGCCATGTGATGTAGTTAAAAAAAAAATCCACTAAGCAAAAACTTTGAGAGTGTTAATGGTACTCATTGTTTCACCATAGACACATTAGTTTTTTCAAAATTTTTTATCAATCGGTTTGTACATACGAAGATTCAAGCGAAATCTCCTCCAAAATGTTTTGCAGTGAATTTTAATTATTTCTCCAATTCAAAAAAAAAAATTAAAGGATAAATTGAAAGTTAAGAGAAAAAATCTTTAAATTATCACTGGGAAAGGAGATGAAAATGTTGAAGGAAGCATTCCAGTTTACAAATTATACACTGTCATCAGCTATAATGCATTCAGTCAGTCCAACTAAAGCGCAAGTCACAAATGCATGTCTAACTGCACAACTTAATTATCTACAGTTAGGTCTGCTTCATACATACTGCTTGATACGTCGAATTTAGTATTGGAAAGTTATCAGTAAATTTAAGTACCGTAGTTAATTGCAGGCCAAAAACAATGCAAGTAATCTTACATTTCACGAAATTTTGTCCATCAAGATTTCAATTGAGCCGACTCCCATATATATATATGTCTTATTATTATCATACAAAAAAAAAAACCACAATTAAAAATTATCTTTGCGACGATCAGCCAAATCTACACTAAGCAACAGCTCTTCAATAAAGCATTGTTTCCCCACATAATATTTTACTGGCAACTAATCTGTCAGGAAATTAGACAAACTCCAACCAAGCCTTGAGAAGTGAGATTAGAAGAGGTCATACTTTATTACAGACGATACAATACAAATCATTTTTTTCTCTTTTGGTTCCAGATCCCCAACTACAGGTCTCGCCATACTAATATTAAAGCTGAAAGATTTCACTTTTCAGCTCTCCTCATACATACATACATATATACATGTTTTTACTCATATAATTTTCGTAAGTCACAAGGCCTGCATGTAAAAATCACTTCAAACAAACAATATAGAAATGCCACGCATTATTAACTGAAAGCGGATGTGCCTGTCATACATGTCATGCAAAATCAATTGTTGCACCAAATGTACCAATACAAATCTTACACTTTCATTGAGTTAGACAGAGTATAAACCTCAATTTCTCATATGGTACTCGAGTTTCTTCTATCTAGTAAAAAAACAAAAAAAAGATGTTCTTGTCAATGGAAGAGTGTATAAATATATAGGGCATGCCATGACATACCCCCCCTACAAACTTGGCTCCTCGCGTGACAAGTGTGATTATTATTTCTATTCATATTGAAACTTCATAGTGTTGGTGGCCATGGCCTTAGCAAACACACACCAAAATCTGGTGGGTCCTTTTGGCAAGTGCCTGGAAGCTTGATGTCACCATGGTAGTGAGGAGGCACATGAAATCAAACCAATAAGTAATTCAAGAGGACTGGTCGCTAGTTTATCTTCAATATTTTTAAACATCATTATAAATTTATTTTTGCAGGTGGGCAGACTTTGCATTTCCGAAACTCAGGCAAAGAAGATACAGCTATAACTCTAAATAAAGCGCTATGCTCAATCACATTACAAGCTGCTTATGCTATTGGTAAAGCACAAGTAAAGTTGTAGAAATTACAATAAGATCTGCACCCACTCATTTCACTCCCTGTTACAAGTTGGTCGTTTTTTTTATATAGCCAGTTCACAAGAAGATGATCTCAGGCTTTTCAGGCTCTCCGTCAAGCCAGGGCGCCGGTGGCGAAGGCTCGAATCCAACCCGTTAGAAGAAACACTATAAAATGAATTACACTTGAACGACCTGCGGATTTTTAAACCACGTTGTCAACTTCAACGGCGCAGTAGCAGCAAAAAAGGAGAAAAGTGCGGTATATTTTCAATTTTTCATAGCTCCACCAAAGTAAAAAGGTTTAAAATATTACATATCAGTGTGGTAAAGAAAACTTATTGGCTTACAAAAGTTACGAACTGCTCAAACTATCCTAATCCAAAAATTAGGACACATTTATTTGCAAAAATATGAAAACTGGTAGCACACTTTTAATAAAGTAACCCCATTACCAGTCCCCTATTAATGAAAAATCTACCTTTGCACTTCATAACAATAACCACGATGAATCACTTAATGTATAATCTCATGAATATAGCTGAGGATATGAGTGGACCACACAATATGAGTGTGTACATTTCTGATGTTGGATAAATTGTTCTAGGCAGACACAGATCTATCAGAAATCATCATACTTGACAGATTTGATTTTTCCTTCATACACTGACACAGACAATCGAAAATTATGAATGCTAACAAAAAATCTGAGAGTTATTGTGAAAGTCTGTATCGAGCCCTTCAAATGGATGTTGCCTCTGCTACATGAATAAACAGATCTAAAAAGTTAAAATGAAAAAAGGCAGAGAAAAAGAGTTAATATGATTGAAAACTATGCTGAGCTGCACACAGTCTTGACAGTAGAGTTACGCTAATGTTCAACAAGACCATGAAGGACACTAGACTTCAATGAAAATGTTTGACTACAGAGAAATTATAATTATGAGAAGTGTTGGTATAAATCATAGCCAAAGACCCTCAGTTCAATTTCCTTAATTACCTTTAACAGAATAATAAGCATTTCTGCTCTGCCTTACATTCTGAATCAAATGGGCGCTAAGTTCTGATAGAGAACAGGATGAAAATGACTAGCTACGACCGAAAGGCTTGGCTGATAGATGAGACTCATGGAATAATGACACTGTGATCACAAGCTCAACATTTCTCCCCTCTAGGAGCATCTTTAGTGACAACACGTGTTGCAGCCATCCTTGTCTTTTGTGGTCGAGTTGGCTTCCCAGATGTTTTATCGGGGTGGGAGGGAGCTCCTTTACATGCCTTTGCCTGAAACAGAACAAGTTGAGTTTATTTGATAAGAGACACTGACTGTTCTGATTCATCATTCAGTGCAATATTTTATAGGTACTTTTTTTTTTCACGTAACCGACATTCATGATGGATTAAAATAAAGTCAAATTATGAGAAACAGAAGTAAGGTGGGCATAGGTTTTGATAGTTCCTGTTCTAGTGGCTTATCGGAGTGCAGAGGGTGGCAAAATAATCTGATCAGACTTGGTACTGCCAGCCTCGACTGTGGAAAGCTAGGGGTGTTTGACTGTAATAACTGCTGGGTGTTGGCCTGACTCATCATTTAGGTAATGAATCTAGGCTAGCCTTGCCTGAAACTCGTTCAGCTTTACCAGTTTCAGGAGTGATCTAGAGCAAGCGCTGAAGTAGAGCCAGGCCTAATAATAATAATTATAATAATACTAATAATAATAATAATAATGATGATAATGATAATGAAAATAATATTGATATAAAATGGGTGGGAGGCACAGTGGTGTCAAAGAACACATTTAATTTTATTGTCTCACAAAGATAGCAAGGCTGATATGCCTTGGCCTAATCATCCACCTCCAGTCAGTTCTTCTCAAATAAAACTGATCTGGGCTGAAGAAATCCAAGGTTTCTCAGTACAAGAAGAGGCCAGAATAGACACTTTTGGTAGATTTTTATAGCTCAAGTGTATGAGGATTTTTTAAAATCAGAGAAATTAGTCAAGCAGTATACAGATTGAAAATATGCAGTTATAAAGAAGAGATCGGACTATTGCAACAGATCAAATTCGGGGAAATCTTAAATTGTGCAACCACAATGGAGTGCACTGTAGAGGTTATAAAATAAAACCTGTTTAAAGCAAGTAGACGGTGATGACTGCTACAGATTGAAAAATAGCTGATACACTCAAAAAATTTCACACCTTAAAAAAGGCAGAAAGTAATAATGTAAGGCTATTTGGCATCTTACTCATGAGATCAAAGCTGAATATTTCGTAGGAGAGACCAATAAATGAAGTATCCCGGTAATCTACTGATCAACAGTCAAGACATGATTTTAGCCCTTCCAGATCTAGCCACCTGGCCTTCTGAGCACATGAAATAAACCATACACTCTAGAGGCTAACTGTCAAACAAGGCGATTAAAGGTACGTTCCTAGAGCAAAGGCAATAGAACTATTACAAGGGTGCTCTCCTATCCTAATCAACCCTAATACAGCCAGTGCAGCAGAAACATTGAAAGCCATTCCTAGTAAACCAGGAATAGTTTGACACAGTTAAGTCTTCCTTAAAAAAAAAACAACAAACATTAAATATTCAAACCTCAGATGTCTTTTTCACCATGCTAGGACTGTCCTCAAGATTTTCCTCTTCAATTGTCTGCAGCCCAGAAACTTTCATGGTTGTGTTGATGTATGTGTACGGCAGGCAAGCGTCATACATGCAGGGCGAGCCGTCAGGGGAGGTGCTGGACGAGGAGTACATGAAACTGTCCTCAGGCTGGTACAGGTGGCGGTAGCTTTGGTCTTCTCCAAACAGGGAGCCATAAGTCTGGAGAGAGAAACACAACAACTTCACTTTATACCAAAAGAGAGAGAGAGAGAGAGAGAGAGAGAGAGAGAGAGAGAGAGAGAGAGAGCGAGAGAGAGAGAGAGAGTGCTGAGTATGTCAGAAAAGGATAACAGGTCAGATAAGATAGAACTCAATCAGTGAAAATCATTCACTGCTTGAAATGATTTAAAAAGAGCAGAAGCACCTCTCGGGACATTTGAATGGTTATATAAAGGCATTAACTATCCTGCTCTTCTTAGGGAGAGGCAGGGACAGAGAGAGATGAAAAAAAAACTGAGTAGCAGTGCCACAAAATGAATTGAGTTACATAAGCGCAGATCTACAGGCTTTATGTTAAATCAAAGTTAATTATCTTGAAGGTAGAAGGTTTAATTTCTTATGTGCAGAACTCAATATGGATGCAAAACAGACTTTCTGTTCTTAAATCATGTCAATTTTTTTTTCTTGTGGAATCATAATCTTATGATAATATTAAGTCATGCAGATCCACAAGTTAACTCATTTTTGGGGCTGCTAGACAACTCTTCCNNNNCCCCCCCCCCCCCCCGAAAATACAAAGATGGAAATCAGAAAAAAAAACCTGGAGAATACAGTCCTCTTGAGTGAATGGAAGTATTTCCCCAAAACACTCGCAACGTATGATTACTTCCAATTTGGCTCTTAAAAGTCTGCTTGTGTCACAACTCAGGCTACAGCACTTGTAGTAGAGACTAAGCCAGAGGCATAGTAATTAGATATTACAAGAAGAAAACAAGCACATATTTGCAAATCAAACGTCAGTAATGAGTTACATCACTTACACCGTCATCACTAAAGTTGGGCAGGCCCTCGTCTTTCTCTATGACAGTAACATGGGGCTGCAGAACAAACAGCATCACCCAGATTGGTAGCAGAAGCTTCAACACCTGCACAGACAGACAGGCAAACACAACAGTGATCACTGTGAACATTCACAACAAATTTAAATACTTTTTTTTTGTTTTGGAATTTACCTTTTTGAGAAACCATTAAAAAAAATCTAAGCTGACATCAACATAAAATAAAAAGAAATTCTTGCTCTCTGAACTAAGAAGTTTTAATGATAAACAATCAAACAAACAATGATATACTTTTATTCTCCGCCATCAATTATTTTCATTTTCTGATCTTTGGGAGAACAGGGTGCATGATTCATGTATAAATAAAATATACTTTAATGTTCACAAACATCAAAAAATTTATTCATAACATTATGCAAATCCAACTGTATATTTAGGGGAAATAAAATAATTGTTCAACTTATGTATTTTTTTTTTTTTGTACGTCCAAATTTTGTTTCTCATAAATTAACAAATTGTCATAGAGCTTCCACTGACTGTAGAAGTGTGAAGGGATGATTAAACCGGCCAATGTTTCTGATTTCCCTATTTTTTGTGATGGGAAAAAAAAAAGGTTATTCACTTTTGAAGTCAATGTATATCACACCATTATGAAAAGTATATATAGCTTTATTTGTACAGTGACACTTATAGGGTTAAGAGAGCTGGAGATCTCCAAATTGTGCAGGACAAATTGCATTATTTTCAAAGCAATATAAATATATTTTCTTACCATGATTGACACCAAAAACGATGAGTAGAGATCTTGTCTGTGTGACTGAAATTTCATGAAAAGAAAAAAAAAAGCTGATTAATCAGAAAAAAATACAAAACCCCAAAATTAACATGGAAATGGCTGGATGTAATGGTTAAAAAATATGAAATGAACAAAGTGCAAGAAGAAAGGTAAAATTTATTGCAATCCTGAAAAAATCTAAAGGCATATAATTACGAGATGCCAACCAATGAAGTTATCAAAGCTTGTTTGGTTAAAACTAACTGTGTTAGTCCTCTCCAATATAATGTGCCACGATGCAAAACTTGCTAGCAATGATTTTATGAGGAAATGCACTTTACCTAAAAGCTCCTGGAAAATTCTTTTTTTTTTTTTAACCTACATATAACATGTAAGGAAATTTCTATCAGTATTACAAGTATATAAGTTACTTCGTCAATTTCAGTGAATGGTTCACAGAATGTAAACACAGCCAGAGTTGTTGGTCAACTTACAAAAATAGCACTGCAGCCAGTGTCACGATCACCCTCTGAATTGGAGAGGAAAAAGAAATAAATTTTTTACATTAAAACCTGGTACATGATACAAGTATTAATTTACGCTAAATGATTCTCTACGCTAACTTTTCAAAAACGAATGAGTGATGGAAGGTTGAGAAACAAAACATGCTCAATACAATTTTGATACACACTCAAAAGCACTTTTAAAAGATTAAAATGACAAAATTACCACCTCCAGCCCTGAAAAAAATATTGTGCATGTATTTGCAAGACTGATATGCATAGAAAGGAAGAAATAAAACAGTTTAGTATTTTTAATTGCTCTATCTATATTTATAAACCAATGTCCATGAAATTTTTGCATGTAGCAAATCAAATACAGATCTTTGCAATAACAAAATTTTGAGAAAAATGCATGAATACCCTTTCATTGTAAATTTTGAAATAAAAAAAAAAACTGGGGGCCACATAATTTTTTGGGAAAGCTGCTTATAAGGTGAATCAAGCATATGTATGAAGATAATGGCCACTTTGTGTTGTTCTGGCGATGTATGATTGAGGAAATGAATAAAACTTATTGTTAACTAGCACCTAAATTTTCATGAGTATTAGACTTGGATCTAGAGTGTGCAACTTCCTTGCGGAAGATAAACTAAAGTCACTTACTGATTTGCAGAATCGCATCATAGAAAAATGTTCCCCACGCTGACAACTCAAATACAATCACGATGCTGAAAAAAAAAAAAGGCTAGATTATATATATATATATATATATATATATATATATATATTTCTTGTACTGCATCCTTTATACTTTTAAAACTAGCCAATTAATAATTTCAATGAAACTAAAATACCACCCCTATAGAAAGGACCCCATTGTTCCTACTATAAAAAAAAAGTGTTTGATGTGGAAAGATAGCAAGAAAGTAAACAGCATGGCACTGCTGAGTGTGTAAGCAAACAAGGGCACAAGAGACCTCAGAAAGATAGAAAACGTTTTGTTTTGCTCTTGAAAATGAAATTATAAGTAAGACAAACCCTATAAGTTATCCTAGTTAACATTATTCTTACTTTCTGTAAAATTCTAAACCTAAGTTTCTCTAAATTTACCACATGTGTTTGAACAAGGGGCAAAAAGCAGAAAAAAAAAACCCAACAAAACAAACAAAAAAAAAAAATAAAAGAACAGCTATTGCAGATTTTAAGACTTAAAAAATCAGAAATTTTGCACCCAGAGCCAATTCTATAAAAAAAAAAAAAGCCAAGTAAACAATTAAATGTGACAATGCTAACATCTCCCAACAAGTCTTTACTTTGTGATGAAACTATATACATATTTTACTCTTTCGGCCTAACAACTGTTTGTTGATGTAAGCAAAGAGAACAAACCAGGTAATGATGATTTAGAAAATAGAGAAAGCTTACCACCAGAGATCTCTCTTCTGCGTCCAACGGACAGAGTCTAGCGTACTGATCTCGTTGAGGCGGCGAGTGATGTAGAACCCTGAGATGGCAAACAGCTGGACAACAAGAACCTCTGCGCCAGACAGGGCAATCCAATATGGGGCTGCGCATAAATAGCAGCAATTTATTTTTCTTAAAATTCGAATGAAAATTTATAGAGGATATCATAGTATAAAAAAAAAACAAAAAACAAAAAAACAAAAAAAAAAAAAAACTCAAATAAGAACCGATATAATTTTATTTCATATGTCTAGTCATGAAGCAAACTTTTTGAGCTTAACGAAAGCCAAGGCAGTTTTTTTTCATTTAAAAGTGAATATCAAATAAAAAAAAAAAAGGTTATCGCTTATTGCGTGGTTCTCCAACACAATATTAATGTCAAAGCCTCAATTTAGAAGTAAAAAATTTTCACTGTGGGCGACTTGCAAAATCATTATTTCCATCATTACCAGATGTCATAAAGGCTAAACATTTTCAATATGAAAATCTCTAAACCTTTTTTTTCCCATTGACAACAAAATGCATATATTTAGACATAACAATAAGATAGTCCTAAAATAGTCTTTCAAACAAACAATAACAAGAACAAAAAGGCAACCCTGACATGCTTCACTAAGTAACATTACCAATGCACTCCACATGAGTCGGTTCTGTATTGAAGATTCCTAGAGTTGTCACAATTGTGAAGTACAGAACAGCAATACAGAGGAATGGGTACATAAACCTGGGAACAAAAAAACATTGTCCTTATACAGTTGTCAGGATACTGCTACTGAAAATGAATAAACTGTCAAGCATCCTTAGCTTCTAGCATTCATTTTACAATTTCACAATGCATTTCAATAACACTTAATACACTTTAATATTTAGATATCATCTCTAGCATAAATAATTTAACATTTTTAAAGTGACAAATGAAAAGCAGTGGTTAGTGTTCTGTTAAATGTATTGAAAAAAGTGTCGCTGATGTAGTAATATTTACACTTTTTCAGACTGAAATCTTCTTTTGTTCAAAGAACATCCAACATTTAACCCTATCCGCACGAGGTGTTGTATTGTCGTATCTGTACGTCGGGGGTAACTGAGTGTCCCCACATTTAAAATAGCAAATGGTCTTATCCATACGTGTGAGGTAACTGCATGACCCCATACCATATATAGTAAAAAAAACGTTATATACATATCAGTACGTGCGGGGTAACAAAATCATCTCATACTTGACTTTGTAAAAAATACAGGGAGGATTTCAGAAATGACCTCAGGTCAGTAGAATAGTGATTTTCTGTCGATCATTATTATGTAATCATATGTCAAGTTGAATTTTTGAGGAATACTTAGAAGCTAAAAGAAAAATTCTCTTTTTAAATATTTAAAAAAAATTAAAAACAAGCCTTGGGGTAACAAAATTACCCCACACGTACCGATAGGATTAAGAAGCGACACTCACCTGTCAGCCAAAGTTTCCCGCCTGAGGGCTCTGATTGCCAAAGTGATGTAGTAATGACACATGATCAAAACCTGCAGGAGCTTCATGTACTGCAGGAGAAAATCCAGCTGGGACACGTTCCAGAAGATCCAATGCATTCCACTGACCATTCGAAACATGATAATAAATAATCAGACCAATAACACATGAGACTTTAACATAGATTTGATGAATCTCAACCTCAGGGTCTAAACCTTTGGATATGAAATACAACTCGATCTTCTGATTTGAGCGAGTAAATTATATGATTAAAAGTTTAAATATGATATATAATCTGTCTTTCTCAGTTGACTAACTAAATAATTAAGATTCTCATTCAAATACTATTCTGATAGCATCTTGGACACCAAATGGAAAATAAAACCTAAAAATGCTAGACCCTATTGCTAGCTGAGTTTTTTTTTTTTTTTTTCAGACTAACGAAATGAATCTATTTCCATTTTGCATCATGCAAAATAAAAATTTCAATGAGTTGCTCGATATGAAAAATGATCTTTTTGTCTCAATCTAAGGAGTCTGAATGAGATTCTTTAGAAAATTATTTGCCCCTCCATTTTACTAACTTAGTCAGGAGGACTGGAGCTCAACGCTTTCTGCAACTTTAGAATGAAAACAGGCAGAGCGGTAAATCTAAGTAATGTTTCAATGAGTGAGACAGCATTGTCACTTTTTACTGAGGTTAACTCATGCATACTCTGCATTATAAAATCTTGTTGCATCTCAATAACATTTCATGCCATCCTTATTACTGAAATTACTCAAGTGTAAAGCAACAGCCTGTTCACTTACTGATGATCTCAGGCTTTTAGGCCCTTGTTCAGGCCACAACAGAAGGTCTGTTCAAATTTCAGGGCAAGTTTGCTAATTGCGATGCTACCAACAATGTCTTGACATTCTGCAACCATATCAAATTCACTGATAGTGATATCACTTGAAAAGAAAGGATGCTTGTGTTTAGGAGCAGTACTCAGCGATTTATTCACTTCACTTCAACCCAGTATCATTCAGCCAAACTATAAATTGGAGTCCTCAGCAATTTATTCACTTCACTTCAACCCAGTATCATTCAGCCAAACTGTAAGTTGCCATTTGAGCACACTAACCCAGTAGCACACTCCAGTCCTGCTGTGTAGAAGATGACATACTGATGACACGAAGGATGCTTGGCCATGTGGAGACGCACTAGTTTGTACACGCACATCAGAGATGTGAAAATAGCCATGGAAGCCAAGATGCTACTCCTGAAAAAAAAAAAAAAAAGAATTAAAGTTTTCACACAGAGCATATTTCAATTATAACCAGATCAAACTAATGTTCAACATAATTTTGTTTATACTGTTCAAAGAAAAAAATTGATACATCTAAGTTTTGCTCATTTTATAACATGTGTAGTAAGTAGCACATGATTTTCAGTCAACTTCTACAATGAATCTCTATCAATATAGAACTGTTTTAAATTACGCAATCGCTTTTTTGGTCAAACAAGAATCTCAAATTAGATTGCGTAGGCCTGCTATAAAATTCGGTCTTTTTCAAGATCTGCAAATGCCATACAGTTCAGCAACACTTGCTTGTTGACAAAATATTTTGACATATGTCTTAAAAATTCCATGGGCCCTATATATATATATTATGATCTAAAAAATTCTTTTTATGTTCTTCTTCTTAAGTTTTTGTTTTGTTTTGCTGTACATTCTGACAGCCCTTTTTTCTTAAAGGCAGAAAGTGGTGTTTTTCTACTCAAATCACCAACACAAAATTTAAATTCAGCTCTAAGTATAAAATTTAAAGCAGATTGGGAGACATAAAAAATGTAAGTTCCCTACCTTATGCAGGCAATAGAGTTGAAGTTTTGCAGACAGCTGTGCTCCAGAATTGTTGCCGCTGTCATGTTTGTATTGTTACGTGGCAGCGAGTACTCCACCATCCTCTCCTGGACCACCGGGGAAGCCTCTCTCATTCTGTTTGCCTCACTGTGCCCGTGCCAGGACAAAATGCACCTGCAACAAATTGAACACATCAAATAAAGGTTATATCCTTAGGTTTTAAGTTATTGTTTAAACTCATGAGCTACTTTTTCTGCAACATTTGCAGAAAAATAACTGCTCCATTAATCCTCTTTGTGTGTGTGATTTTTAATTTAGATATTTCCCTCATTCCAATACTGCAACAGTTGCAGTAAAATTTGTGGCCCATTATAATCTGGCCATTCCCAATGTAATTCAAATGTATGTGAAGTTAGAGTACTTCCAAGCATGATTTAAAGAGCATTTTTATAACAAATATTAAGTGAGATACACATATTTTAAATCAAATATTATTATGTGTGAATCTGTAGTTTAAAATAATGTAAATGGCTGTCACATTGCAGTGTAATGTCACCAGCAAATTTAGAGATAAAATATTTACCGTGTTGTTTAAAATCTGAATGTAATGAATCAACTTTAAATCAAGTCACAAGAATACTTTTTGAAAAACTGATAATTCAAAATATGTCCTTTTCAGCAGTACATTTCTCCCAGAATTTTATGTAGTGATGGTGTAAGCTAACTGTCAGTACAATTTTATGTCAAATAATCCAATTCACATCTATACTAACTCCAAATGTGTGCAGCTTTTAACCTCACCACATCAGATTTGTGGTTTACAGGGATCACCTTAAATGGATCTCTCCCTGATTTCCAGTAGACCGAGGTTCAGAAACTCAGTCAAAAGAACTGACAAAGACTAAAAATATTCAACCAATCAGGTTTCTGTTGTGATCACATGAGGTCAGACTGTTTACAAATGGCTGCGACCATGTGTTGCGCTGTTTTATGTTTGCTTTTTATCATTTTTAACAAATTTTCAACATAAAGAGAGCAATAGAGCAAACTGGTACATTGTCAGGGAAATGCCCACAACAAACATTGTTAACTGCAAATATACTTGGGCAAATCATTGATTCTGACAAGGATGAACGATAATTTGACCAGGGTTACCTTTACAATGAAAGTGACAGTGATGACTATGAGTTAGAGGAGCTGTTAGATAGATGAATCTAGACCTGAAGATAGAGGTCGTGTAAATGGTGAAGTAAATAGATTGTGCTGGTCTGACTGGCACACAAAGGTGGAATAATTCAAAGGTAAGGATGTGCTGAACATTCTGTGCAAATTAGATATTATTCTGATCATTGTCACGATTTATTTTGAAATTTGCCTGTAACCTTCCCCGAATTCAGCCATTTTGCTCAGGAGCCCAGGTGGGAGGGGGTGACAGCCTGCATGGGCTCAGGCTTGAAAGAGTTAAGGTAAGGTTACATTATCAATTTCACACTCTTTTACCTCTACCTTCAGCTACTGCCAAACTTTTGATGAAGAGATAGTGAGTAAAAATAATTTGAGGTGAATATTGCTAAGTTTAATTTGACAATGCCTCCACAATTTACATATTTTTGACAAGTAAGCCTACAATTTGTGCCAAGACTTCTAAATAGGCACACAGGAAAAGGAAAGTCACGAATGAGACTGTTCAACAACAACTCCTCATATATCACAGTACATACAAGAACTGAATACTGTGAACTGAATCAGGGCACTTTTTCTTTACAATTTTACATCACTAGTCTTATACATCAAAAAATGTTACTGAACTGGAGCTGATCAAATGAAAGAGAAGCATTTAAAAACAAAATTGTTTTTGTTGGATTTGTCGATCTTTTTGGTGAATTTGAATATTTTTACAGCCTGGCTAAAAGTGATTCCATTTCGTCGTTTATATTATGAAACATCGTATTGTATGGAAGCAACAGAGATGTAGTTTATCAGAAGAATGATGAGGATATCATGAATCAAAAAAAATTCCGATGAATCAGTATTTGGAACAAGCCTATCTTAAGTCTGTGGTCATTTTGAAAAAAAAATTGAAACAGAGGCAGCTACAGTTTCTAGGACATATTTGCTAACACAATTGTTGTGAAGTTTGAAGGCAAAGGCCACAAGAGAATAATTTTCATTGAAAGTCTTGAACTCATGAGCAGTAAGAATGGTAGCAAAAAAAGCCTTTTTAATAAGTATAAGATTAGCTGTGAAGAGTTTTGCCTACATGTTTCAGACTTGGCTCTAAGGAGGAAGATTGCTTTGAATGCAATAGCTTCCCTATTCCATTCTTAAAAAAATATTGAAAGAAAAACATGTGGCAGGAGTCAAAGTCGAAGTCAAAGGAAAAAAAACCCACCTAAACGTGGTTAAATCTAAGTTTAGATCTTGATCTAGGCCCTTAGATTATATTGATTTATGTTGTCAGCACTTACCCATCTTGACCAGAGTAACACTATGACTATTCAACCAGTCGATGATTCAATGACATGGATTAGATCTCTGCAATTCTACAAGTTCTTGTTTCTTGATTTAGATCTTGAGATGTAAATCTAGGCCTAGATTAGATCTAGACTAGATCTAGATCCAGACGGGCTTAGATTCTTATAAAACAATCATTAACAGTGCATGATCTTACCATAGGGGTCCATGATATGAAGGGACTTTCAAACATGCAGAATGATGTTCTTTTCTAATCCCCTCAATGTAGCAGACTAATAGAGAAGGTCTTTTTAGGCCTAATTTAACTGTGAGTGAGGCTTAGAGACCGTCTAGGTGACTCACTGTATCGATCTTTTCACACCAAATTTCAATTTAGAAATCGAATGGTCAGAAACAGCATGATGAACAATTACAAAGAAGGAAGAATGCAACATTTGTCACTGTTAATTATGTTTTTAAACGTTAAAATTTAGCTGTCTAAAATTATCTAAATGATTCAAACCGAAAAAAAACACACTTTGCTTTCAGTCAAAGAACAGAACTAGAATGCTTCGATCTCGATATTTCTTTAAAAATTTTATTCCAGTAGTCGCAATGTGCTGATTTACAATGCTAATGTTTTCAGCAGGAAGCGGAAACACTCCTATCCATAATGAACGTTCAGATCTACTCGTTGCTGCTGCTCGCGTTTCGCTTATTATTATTATTATTATTATTATTATTATTATTATTATTATTATTATTATTATTATTATTGTTATTGTTATTATTATTATTATTTTTTTTTTCCTTAATTTTTTTCTATTACTATCATTCTATGACCTCACTTAATATTAGACTGTTCCTTCTTATTCGTAATACAGGTATTATTTTTTTTATTAGACTACCGGTACTACTTTGTCAATGTTTATGGAGAGGTGTATAGAAATGCAAAAAGATCTCCAGCTCTGTTCTATTGATTATTTTAAGGCTTTTGACGAAGTAAAACATGTAGAGCTGTTTCGTATGCTAGAAAAATTAGACATCGATGGGAAAGATCTGAGAGTAATTAGAAATTTATACTGGGATCAGACTGCATCTGTAAGAATTGAAGGAGAACATAGTGATTTCAAACCCATCAAAAGAGGTATGAGGCAGGGATGTGTAATGTCTCCTGATCTTTTTAATCTATATAGTGAAATAATATTAAGGAACCTTGATGATATTTCAGGCTTAGAAATAAATGGAGAGAATCTTAATAATCTCAGGTATGCAGATGATACAGTTTTAATAGCAGAATCTGGCAAACAACTCAAAAAACTTCTAGATACTGTAGTTTTAGAGAGCGAAAGAATGGGCCTGTCTTTGAATGGAAAGAAAACGGAATGTATGGTCATTTCAAAGAAATCCTCTAGCCCCAAGTGCAATCTCGTTAGCAAAGGCGAAAAAATTAAACAAGTTACACAATTCAAATACCTAGGTTACCTGATAACATCAGATGGCAGATGCACAAGTGAAATAAGTAAAAGAATAGCCATGGCCAAAGATGCATTCCAAAAAATGAAACCAATACTGGCAAATAGAAACATAAGTATGAAAACAAAAATAAGGGTAATTAAAACATATGTATGGTTAGCACTTTTGTATTGTTATGACTGTTGGACAATAAACAAAGAATTCAAGAAAAAACAAGAAGCAGTAGAGATGTGGTTTAACAGGAGAATGATGAGGATATCATGGACAGAAAAAAGTCAAATAAATTGGTTCTGAAAGGGGCTAATCTCGAGCGATCATTTGTTAAAACCATAAGACAGAGGCAACTACAATTTTTATTCCATATTTGACGACATAAGGGTTTAAAAACTTAGCAATCACTGGAAAGATTGAAGGCAAATACAGTAGAGGTAAACAGAGAATAACTTTTATTGAAAGTCTTAAGTCATGGGCAATAGGCAAGACTAGCAATAAGAACTTTATAAGGTTAACTGAGAATAGGTATGCGTGGAGGAACATGATCGCCAATGTCTACTCCAGACAAGGTACCTGATGATGATGATGACTACTACTACTACTACTACTACTACTACTACTACTACT
>BLXT01001985.1:187776-214367 GCA_019648995.1 Plakobranchus ocellatus | reverse complement strand
AGGTTATCGATAATGATAATTGCAATGATAATAATGGTGTCGCTGACTATGTAATGATGATGAGGTTATCGATAATGATAATTGGAATGATAATAATGGTGGCGCTGACTATGTAATGATGATTTTATCGATAATGATAATTGCAATGATAATAATGGTGTCGCCGACTATGTAATGATGATGAGGTTATCGATAATGATAATTGCAATGATAATAATGGTGTCGCTGACTATGTAATGATGATGAGGTTAGCGATAATGATAATTGCAATAATAATATTGATAATGGTTGCGTTTAACTTAAACTTTAAGATATGATGATGATGATGATGATGGTGATGATGATGATGATGATGAGGTTATCGATAATGATAATTGCAATGATAATAATGGTGTCGCTGACTATGTAATGATGATGAGGTTAGCGATAATGACAATTGCAATGATAATAATGGTGGCGTTGAACAGACTATGTAATGATGATGAGGTTAGCGATAATGATAATTGCAATGATAAAATTGATAATGGTTGCGTTTAAGATATGATGATGATGATGATGATGATGAGGTTATCGATAATGATAATTGCAATGATAATAATGGTGACACTGACGATGTGATGGTAATGAGGTTGTTGTTAATGATAATTGCATGTAGTTGATTCCTTTTTTAGAGTCCAAGTGTACTTGAGGCAACAGTGTGCAGTGTCGACGGGTTAAAAGTACTATAGTTTCTTTGGGTCGAAAATATACCAAGTCTAGTTTTCATCTAGTCCAGGCGTCGGAGCTATCCTTTGTGTATTACAGCCTGGAAGTAAGAAAATCGCTTGGCTGGATGAGAGACCGGAGGGTGCCACCTCATATTATTATAAATTATTACATTTTATTGACCATTGCCGCGACCACGAAGCCAGTCTCAGATTGCCACTTGTTACAGTACAAAAAGTATTTGGCCTCAGACTCTGCCACTTGTTACAGTACAAAAAGTATTTGGCCTCAGATTCTGCCACTTGTCACAGTACAAAAAGTATTTGGCCTCAGACTCTGCCACTTGTCACAGTACAAAAAGTATTTGGCCTCCGACTCTGCCAATTTTTACAGTACAAAAAGTATTTGGCCTCAGACTCTGCCACTTGTCACAGTACAAAAAGTATTTGGCCTCAGACTTTGCCACTTGTTACAGTACAAAAAGTATTTGGCCTCAGACTCTGCCACTTGTCACAGTACAAAAAGTATTTGGCCTCAGACTCTGCCACTTGTCACAGTACAAAAAGTATTTGGCCTCAGACTCTGCCACTTGTTACAGTACAAAAAGTATTTGGCCTCAGACTCTGCCACTTGTTACAGTGCAAAAAGTATTTGGCCTCAGACTCTGCCACTTGTTACAGTACAACAAGTATTGAACTTTCCTGTTGAGTACAGTGTCGTAGCTGCGATACAAACGTCCTATACGTCAGCTACTACCAGAGTCGACATTGCCTCTAGTATACTTTGACTCTCAATCGACAGGCCAACCTCATCACATATGACATTGTAAGTTGTACGGCGTGAATTGCCAAACCATTAACAGTTTAAACTAAGTCTCCATAAAAATTCGCCTGAGTTAATTTGCAACAGCGCTTCAGTTTTGAACAAATTATTTCGGTAGCAAAACAAATGTCACTAACAATTAGTGCAAAATGACGTGTTTTGTTTGTAACACATGTATTACACAACGCGCTCAAAACCACTTTCAAAAAGCTGAAAAAAAGGGGAAAAACCGGCTTTTTTTTCCCTACAAAGCCTCTAACATCAAGCCTAATATAAAATAATTTGTCACATACATGATTATCATTAGTGACAGTACAGGTGCGATAAAAATCTTCTAATGCAAAGTCCATGGGAATGCATAAATAATTTGAATTAAGATGGACTTAACCTTTTTTCATCTCTTCTGATAGATGGTGTGCCCTTTTTGTTGTTTTTTGCTTGAGCCTTTTCCATGTTACCTACTTGACTTCTTGTCACACTACAAACAAAGAAGACTAGGGTATTGTGTTTCCTCTTTTGTTACCATTGATAGTTTTGCTCTATGTTCAAGAGTTAATGATTCCAAACATGTCGCTGAGGAGATAAGCAGATGAGGAAGATTTAATGAATAACATTCCCAAGATTCACATGGTCAGCTAAATCAATGGAATTTTTAATTATTTGTTGTTGCAAATTAACTTACTGCAGATATTCATATCGCTAAGGCTGTCCCTTCTAAGTAAAATTGATTCTTCTATCTGGCAGTTACAAGCAATAATTATTTTAACGCAAACAAACAAATATATTTGCCACTTCAATCCAGAGCTGAAGTTAATATTCGGCAATCTTTCTAAAGTTAAGTAAGTGTAGAATCAATAACAACGGGCACCTCTATCTATAACAACGCTTTGTAAGGTCGTGTTTCAGACACAAATGATAGAATAATTCAGCTCAGCGCCCTTTTGGCAATCTTTCTAAAGTTAAGTAAGTGTAGAATCAATAACAACAGGCATCTCTATCTATAACAACGCTTTGTAAGGTCGTGTTTCAGACACAAATGATAGAATAATTCAGCTCAGCGCCCTTTTTGGGAATAAAATTCTAAAGGGCAACAAGCATAAAAGATAATAATGCGCAGAGAATAGCGCAGAGTCGCCTCCCTTCCCATATCGAATTGAAGCCGCGGTACCAAATTTCAGATTTTGTTTCTTTCTGTTTTTTTTTTTTTTTAAGAGGGAGTAACGAACTAGATGTAGATGTTTATTTATCAAAAGAAATGTATCACCATCATCAACTATAATAGGTTTAAGTTTCTCTTTAGGATCGTTTTTTAATCTAGAATTTCTGGCTGGTTTTTGTTTTTATATATATTGAGAGAATGCTAGTAGTAGTACTGTACATTATTATTATAGCAGAATGTTCCTTTCAATGTAGGCATTTCACATATTTTTCCCCACACCAGAATTTTACTTTTTTCATGCATCAACTCCAGTTTGATCCTTGCAGTGAGAATACACTCATACAGCTTCTTGTCTTTTTCTAAGGTTAGTCAATGCCAGCAGGTAATAAGCCATTGAGACAAGAAAATAGAGAGAAAAAAAATGTTCTTAAATTAAATGCCAGTCATGAAAAAATTGGATTGGAATGCACATACTTTGATTATTTGATTCTCTCAAAGAATTTGAATAAGAGAATCGATTCTTTTTCACATGCCATTTTGAGGTCTAATTTGACAAAGCCTTACAAGCAAGTGAGGAAAAATTCCTATTGTTTTGAGCACCTCAATTCAGATTTCTGATTTTAGGTTTCAATTGTATCGTTAAAAAGTTTAAAAAAAAAAAAAATTCAATTTCCTCACATTTGGAAAAACCATTCCTCAGTGCACAGTTGCTACTTTGTGGGATGAATGAAATTGAACTTTAACAAGCACTTGACTGTGTGAGATTGTGTTTTAAAACCAGATTCACTAGAAGATCGCCCATCATATTTGGCAGGTCCATAACAACCATGGATAGTACAAGATTTAATACAAACAAGCCAGATCTAGCCATTATTGATTGCTCCAAGGAAAGAAAAAGAAGGTAATATAACTAATAATAATTTTAATGGATTTGAACCAATCTTCTCTTCAGTACCAAAAGCACATCATAACCTCATAGAAATCTAGAATGTCAATTGTCGCTTTGATCAAACCTGAATATTTTATATATTTTGTATTGTTTGAAAAACTTTTAGAAAATGTTTAAGTTTATCCAAAAGTATCATATGCTTTGGTGGTTAGCGTTGAACAAACTTGCCCTGAAATTGCAGCAACCTTTCTGTCGAGGAAATAATCAAGCATGCCAGTAGTTACCCACACCCAGCAAGAGTCCAAACAAGACTTGAGATCACTTTAGTAGCGCATCAGCTATATAAGACACAAACAAATTTAAATTATTGTAAACATTGAAAATAAAATCAAAAACAGAAGACAGTTACATTGTTCATCAATACTTCAACAAAGATTTTAATATTAAATATTATAGTACTATTCATTCCATTTTGGTCATTTCATAGACAGATCATCATTATTAAAAAAAAAGCAAAACAAACAACATAAAAAATACATCTTCAGATAACAAAAAATATCACTCTTTCACCTAATGCTTTTGCACAGTCATAAATTATACACATGTACATTGTTTGGCAAAAAATATGCATTAAATTTAGAAAAGAAAAAAAAAAAAAACTAGACAGTTCAGTATTCATGCAAAAACAACAAAAGCATTATTTAATTTAAAAAATACAACAACAAAAAAAAATATATATATATATACATTACATATATATTATATACATTATGTCACAAACTAATGATAAGTATTGTTTTCTTGTATCAATGGAAATATGTAAAATCCACTCCAAACCCGACGCACACAAAAGAGACTAGACTATACATACTTTATAATAATATTGTGCACAATACACAAATGAGTAATCATGATTACTATGAGCCCACATAAATTAGGAACATATGCTGTAATAAAAAACTAGAGGTTTACAACATAATCATGATCAAGCCTTTCTTGGGGGGATGACCAGCTTGAATGTAAAATAATCAACAGAACACTCAATTTGCCTCTGTGATTTCATACAAGTTACAACAGACAGGACACATAAACCAACAAATGGACAATCTAACAGGAAATATACTAATAGCAAATTAAACAAGGTCAAGGCCCAAAAGCTCCTCAGCCCAATAAAAATTTCATGAGCTGCCACATATTTATACTTATATCAACTGAAAGGAAAATCTACAAGAATTACTGCATATGTACTGGCACTACTTAAAACAGTCTACCCCCCATAAAAAAAAAAGTTTTACCCACGACAATTATGACTTTTGCACTGCAAGTATTTATTCCTAATTATTTTTACAATCTTTTTTTTTTTAATAAATATAAAATGACTATTGTTTCTTTGCATTGTTAACATGTTTTTGACAAACTATGAAAACAAACAAAACTTATTTTCGGATGGTTGTCAGTGCATAGAAAGATCATTTTATACACCAAAAGCTGTATTTTATTATAATTAAAGGGAAAAAAAAAAAACAAAAAAAACCGACTCTTATCTCATTTGATTGCAGCTTTTAGATTCCTGTATTTAAAATACAAACAACCAATACACTCAGAAATCTACATATAGCCGATGATTCAGTAAAATGTAGATCTTGTCTAGATCTAGGAAATCTGTACTTCACTAATATCAAACTTATCCTTTACTCAATGAAGCGGATAGATCTACACAGTGCACATACTGATTTGTCTGCTGGCAAATTATAACACTTTTGTTTGCAAAGATCTTAATACATGTAAAATCATTGATTCGTCTGCTGGCAAATTATAACACTTTTGTTTGTAAAGATCTTAATACATGCAAAATCATTGCGCATATAAATTAAGCAATAACTCGAAAACAAAGGAATTACATCAATACAATACTGTGTATCTATCTTAATTTTCAAACCACAACAACTTATGTGTTAGAATTAGGCACCTATTTTATTATCAAGGTTTTCAAAATTTAATATTCCAGGGATCAAATTATGTGAAACCTGCGACATGATTATTTTCTTTTTTATTTCTTCTATATCTACTGTTTCTTGAACAAAATAAAATGGCAAAAACATTTGATAACAATATCAGATCATCATACAATGATTTGCACTGTAAAGGGTGAACAAAAAATAAAAATAAAAGTCCCTAAAATAAAACATCAATTTCCATTGCACTCAGAAAAAAAGTAGCAAGACCTACATTAAATCATGATGCCACTGTATCAGTCATTCCATCTACATACTGCTTTATCAGTGAACATGGACAGTTCACACAACTTTGTTAAGTTGTTTCCATACTTGACATTTTTCTGTAACACACCTACACAGAGAAAACACCTTTCTTCATAATTTATGTTCCTCAACTCATATATTTAAAAAAATATGGTAGTGACAGAAAATAAAATGATTTTGCCAAATGAGATGCAAATACCTGTGCATCGAAATCTCAGGCGTGATAAATGGAAATCATAGATATATTTGACAATTGTCATATATTGCTTGTGTTTCCACTGAGCCTTGCAATACTCAACTTTCCCTTAGTTACAGCACAGTACAGCAGAATCCAGTTACAACGAGTACAATGTACCTCCCTTTTAAGGAGAGATTAGGGCTTTTTTATAATTCCAGCTTTCCATTTTTAACAAAATGCTACTGTAACAGAGATGTTGGATTGAATGAAATTGGTTTTAACTAAAACAGGAAAAATAAGCACCAAGGATCCTGCAACTTCTCATACCTGTGCAAGGGGGTTAAAGCAGACCTGAGTGGGTGTGGATGAGGCAAGACAAGACAGAAGTGGAAAAAGAAAGGGGAGGGGCGCAGAGGGTGAGGATCCCTTTGTTTCATTATAGTACATTGCCATCAAGTTAAACAGTAACAAACATTGACTGTGTGTGCAGGCACCAAGACAGTAAGGGGCAGAGCTTGGATGGCCCGAGAGAGAGAATGGGAAAGGTGGGTTATCCAAGTGAGGGGTTGTAGGTTTAGCTGTGAGAATACTAGGCCAATTGGCTTGCAAGTGATGTGATGTACAATGTTGTTGCATACAGTGATAATCAAGCACAAAGAAAAAAAAAAAAACAGCCTGTAGGCATAACCTGGGAGGATGGTGAGATAGACCAACAGTTACAGTCATTCACTTCACATTACTTACACAGTATTGTTGGCAGAGTAAAAACATGTGACTTATATATATGTAATTATAATACTGGCAGAGTGACATACAGGACTGTGATTGTAATCACTCCACTTCTGAGGGAATTGTGAAAAAAAAACACTGATCCTTCTACATGAAGACTATGGGAATAAGCTACCCAAATTAGCATATAACCAGATGCAATAAAGTGACCTCCTTGAAAGATATATATACATGTATACAGTTTTCTTTGCCATGGGTCTAGTAGAACAAGAGTCTGGCTGAAAAAAACCTCAAGCCTCAATATGATAGGGTTTTTCAAAGCAGATCAATCCACAATAGCAGTGAAACAGACGGACATTGATCATCAAACTCAGGTCTCAGTGATGCAAGGTATGTGATAAGGGGGGGAGATTGTATGGATGGTAACAGTTTACACTCATCAGACATGCTCTAAAACGCTGTGTTCAAATGCAAATAGTGAAAATACAGATACAGATAGGCGTACTTTAACACTGTCCCTGAAAATGAAACTTGGTACAAATTTATAATAAGACTTGACTACTAGCATAAACATAAAAGAATTTTTAAACCATGCTGGTTTTATTATATTGAAATCAACTTGATTCATCCTTCGTTGGCGACTGGTTTTGGTTTTGTGAAAAAAAAAAGGTCTGCTATCTACATTGTAAGTCAAATTGATTAGAAATTACTCCTCTAACTTTATGTGAGATCCTGGAGTTTCCATTTCAGTTCCCACAAAGCAACTTAGTTTACATTAACAGTAGCATTGTAGTGTGAGTAGGAATTGTGGGGCTGCATGGCCTAATTAGTGAACTGTTTGCAACAAAACAACCTAAACTAAATTAAAAAATCTAAATAAAAAATTTGGTAGTATCTGATCCAAATAAATGTTGACAGCAATTGGGTTCAAAAATGTATGTTCTTTTGTTTCTCATACTTTATTCATGAATCCAAATAAATAGGACCTGTTCTTAAATTTTGAGCCTCTTAAAGATAAAAAAAATTACAGAGGTTCATTATAATATAAATATCTCAAATTCAGTGAACTCTGCTACTCATGAATTATTGTCCATTTATTAAGAAAAGTCAAAATGAGTTAGAAGCTGCATATAACCTTTTCGGGGAAGAGGAATTTGAAGTTCTTTATGCCTTCTATAAAAATTTTTTCCCCAACCACTTTAAAAAATTCCAAAAATCTCAGCACTGAATGAAGATAAGCTTTAAAAGAAAAGAAGTTTCAAGCTGTTTTGAAACTTAAAATGTTTAAAACACATCTTCCCCCAAACTCCTTTGGAATTGTTACAATACATGCAGATCTAGTAAATAAAACTGTAATATTTTGATAATGTCAAAAGAAAAATTTTTTTCCCTTTTCATCTGACATTTCCTTTTTTTTGGGGGGGGACAATGTAATCTGAACATACCACTACTAATCCTTGCTCTCAACATGTCTTCTATCGAGCCCTTCAGTGCATGCAGTGATATTGACCTTTCAGAGAAGAGAAAAACAATCGTACACAGACAGTGGAACAAATAAAAAACCATAATGAGTGTTTACCACACCTCACATTGCTGGGACTTTAGATTTGCATGTACCGAGTACAAAAGTGCTAACTATACTCAGTTATGTACAACAATCACAGAATACATTTAAAGACTAAATGATGGTCATTATAAGTTTCAAACAAAGATCTGAGACTCCAAGCAGCATGAACTAGAAGAGTAATTGGCTTGAGGTCAAGCAAATGTGCAAAGGCCAATTTGTTCTGTGCTGAACTGGGAAAGTGATATGCAGATATACAGACGAGGGGGGGGGGGGAGAAGAGAGAGAGAGAGTTAAGTGTGAATGTGTGCCTTGTGGCCAGTCTTATTGTCATGCAAATCACAGGCAACACATTCAAACTATCAATTTATTGATTAAGTATATAATTTCTGCAATACTCTGGGGAACTTTGAAGTAGTAAAAACTTGACAAAGCTTTCTCAAATTTTGACCCCGGCTAGAATTTTTTTAAGAATTTTAAAAATTTGGCTTTGTGCTCTCAACGAAGGAAAATGTTCATTAATTTTAGACAACTGATTGATTAAAATTGGCCTCATGCTATAGGAAAACATAAATAGAGGTAATTGCCTTTGTAGGTATCATAAATCCATGGGGCCCATAGTTCAAGCATTACATTCTGCTCTAGAATCAAAATTGAAAGAATGAAAATGTTCCTGAACTGCTCTGGTGTGAGCAGATTGAAAAGATAGGATGCAAAAGAAAGATCTTTGAAAAAAAGATCTAAAATGAAAGCAAGCTCTAAAGAGATAAACATAAAGTGCATGATCTACTCCTACAAGTATTTAATCAATTTCAATAACCTCATGCTCATTAGCGGAGCCTGAGCTTTCAGGAGGATCTAAATTAGAATGAAGATTAGTGCTAGCAGAGGCAGCACTGTCATTTTCTGGTCTCTCGAGTAAGTTTTTCAACGTGTCTTCTTTTTTCTTCAACAGCTCCTTCAGCTTTTCAACACGGGCACCCCGAAGCCCCATGGCCTCCTGAGCTACAAGCAGTTTGTTCATTGCCTCTATCTCTGTCTTCAGCTTTGCTATCACAGATCCATTTGTTTGAGCTGACGGTGATGATGGCAAGGCACCAGGAGGTTGCAGGACAGCTTGGGATGAGACAGGACCAGACGCACATGAGGTAGTAACTGTTGTACTGCATGTGGAAACTGCAGAGGTGACTGAAGACAGGATGCTGATGGTACCTCCTAAAGTGGAGCTCACAGTTGTCACAATTATGGAAGTTGATGATGCTGATGACGATGATGACAATGTTGACCCAACACTTGAAACAGAAGAAACAGACGTGCCAGATGACCTGGCCGTTGCACCAGTGGTGAGCATGCCCAATGACGAGGGGATGAGTATTGTCTGCCTGCCATCACCTGATGCTGCACGCACAATGAAATTAGTCAGAGGCACAAAGCTACCACTACTGAGAGATGCAGGATTCGCAAAACGGATACTTTGCATACCTGGTCTTCTTGCAGTAGACAAAACTTGGATACTGCCTGGAAGCAATGACCTGCCATATGATGCGGATGACTGGGTATGAGATGGACTCTCCAAAGGTTCTGTTTTGATGACCACGCCAGGAGGAAGGGGGTATTTTTTTTCCAGTTTTCTCCTCTTCTCTGCTCTTTGCTCTGGAGTCAGTTTATCATTAGCTTGTTTTCTCTGAGGTAGGAGGTCACTGCTAGCCGACAGTCTAGTAAGAGCATTAGAGGTGGCTGTAACACTGCCTAAAGTTGCAAACCTGCTGGGCATTCCCGTGGCCTGGCATCCTGGTACAAAGATCCTAACTGACCGCACACTTGTAGGTTGGTTTGGAACAGCCGCTCGTAGGTTTGGTGCTGACATACAAATGTTCCGCACCACACTTGTAGAGTATGGTGCTGCCATTGAGACAGAGGAAACTGGCAGAGGGCGTGTTGTGGAGCTTGTTAGGGTTGCTGTTCTTGGTGGTGCTGGCGCTGAAGCTGTAACTGCTGCAGAAGTTGGTGGATACACGGTCACTGGTATTAATGTTCTGGGTGGTGCAGTGCGAGACGACGATGAGCTGGAAGTAGCTTGAACACTCAAGTTCTGTGATGTGGACACACTGGGAATGGTTAGAGGGAGACGCTGAGTAGAAATAGTGCTTATGACAGGGGCAGCTGTAAGGCCTGGCGGAAGAGGTGAGGTAAGAGGCATGGGCATGGTTGAACTGGGAAAGGGGGTCATCAGACGTGGGGCACGACTGATCTGTTGGGACAAATGATGGCTGGGGGGAACCACAAGTCTTTTGCCGCCAGGGAGCAAAAGCGTCGAGCCCTGAGATGCAGCACCTGGGGCTGATGGGGGCAAAACTTGCAAGAGAACATCCTTACCATCCATTTTGACCATGCAAAACTGTGGCCTGACAGGGGTGGATGCAGTAATCCCAGCTCCTGTAAGGGAAGACGACATAGTAGAAGCACTCAACATGCCAGAGGAGGTAGGCATGCTAGTGAGATATGGAGGAAATCTAGAGATGAGTCCTGACATATGCTGGTTTGAAAGCATCGATTGAATGATTGTTGTAGGAGCAACAGAGCTGACTGGTATTGCTGGCCGGATCTCAATAGTTTTGGATTTGCCTTTGGATGATGATTCCTTTCCCACAGGGGCTTTGGGATAGATGACCACCTCCTGAACTCCACCATTCGCTGGTCTGGCTCTAGCATAGTCATGGAGAGGAGGAGGAGGAAGTCTTTTGTTTTTATCTTTTGCTAGAGCTTCTGCAGACGGCAGGTTTTTATCGTTTTTCGAATTATCTGACTTGTCATTAAGAACTGTAGGTTCTTCAGTAGGTGCATTCAGTTTCCGCCTCTTTACTTCCTCACTATCTTCTTTCGTTTTGCTGCGGGAACGCTTCCTGCTGTATTCAAGGAAAATGTCCGCCTCTGTTGGCTCCACATAACTAATTGTCTTGTCTCTCTTTCTCAAAGAGCGACCACCCCTTGATACTTCAAAGTCATCTTCTGAATCAAGTATAGAGATCTCTCCAAAATCAGCATTTTTCTTGGCTTCAGCTATTTTTTTGTCTCTTTTTTGCTTTCTGCAAGAAATTAGGCCTTTTGCGCAAGACCTGGATAGGTTTTTCAATCTCACAGAAAGTGGAAGGACTTTCCCTGGTAGCTCTGAACCATCTTGGCTTAAGTGAGCCAAGTTAAGGACTCTGGAGTCTGCTTGTGTAAGTAGAGCAGATATTTGTTCAATCACCACAAAACAGGGAGGGAATGTTTTTCTGATTTTGTTCTTATGTTTTGCCATGTGGAAGCATGGGAGTTTAACCCTGGGCAACTTCTGATGTTCCACCCTGATTTTATTTTCAAAATTTTCCTTTGTTGATGAGAATGAGTTATTAGACATATCGTCGCTGAGGGGAAGGTTTTCTCTACCATGAGGCCCTTGGAGATACTTGTTCACATAACTGGTTGATAATGTTGACAACTCATGGCCAGGTAAACCCAATGCATGGCCACCACCATTAAAGGTTTTTTTACCTGCTATAGGCTCTGCTGCAATATCTGAAAGAGGCAGTTCAGAGATGGCCTTAGATTTCTCTTTACAAATATGACCAGGCTTTTCCTTGTGCCGATCAGATACAAAATCATTGTCTGAATCTCCAACACTGACTGAGCCATTGTGAGATTCTTCAGTGGAGTGAGTATGATTCTTTTTTCTCCTGCGTTTTTCCTTTCTCTTTTCCCTAACAACTGCAAAAGGCCTGCTGACATCATCAGAATCCGAGCCAGCTTTAGACTGCACATCACTGCTGGGTCTCTCAAAGGATGAGCGTCTGGATGTTCTCTCATGAAAACCTGCAGCAGCTGCATCCCCGGCAGTAATTACCTCCAAATCTGCTCTGCTAATTTTTTTCCTTGCCCCACTTTTCTTTTCACCCTGTTTCTCTATTGACGACTGACCTCCTGGCTTTTCTTGCATGCAGTTTCCAACATCTCCATTTTCCTTGATGATATTCAACTCAGCACTCAAGAAGCTGCCATTCTGCAAGCTCAAGCGCTGGTTTTTGTTGCCGGCGAAATTGCCAGGAGGGACAGTACTGTTTCTTTTCTGCTGTGAACTATCACTGTGCATCTGAGGCAATCTGCCCAGAGAATCTTCGTCCAGTGAAAGCTTATGCTGCAGTAGTTGGGATGCAGAGCAAGGCAGAATGCGATCCATGGCTGCCTTCATGCTGGGAGACAAGACTAGTTCCTCCGGTGGATCAGGAATCATATCCGAGGATGAGTTGGTGCTTGACTGAGATGATGCTCCACGAGAGTTGGCCACCTCAGCCATGGTGTTGTACTATTTCAACTCTATCAAACACCCGCTAATGCCACCCAGGGGTCACAAGGTAAACTGTTCCTGGTTAACAGTGGCAGGCGGCAAGGAGACCATCATCCAAAAATCTGAAACCAAGAGAAGGTAAAATACAGATTAGTCCAAAACGGATGATTTGAATAGGAATTTACAGGCCTTTCATCATAAGAAATTAAGATGTGTAACTCATTTTCCTCTGCACACTATTGGTGGGCCCCACGATTATTCAGAAAAAAAAAGAAAAAGGAAAATTTACATGTGATTATGAGCATTTGAAACTGCTACAGATGATATTTAATTAGTTAAACCTGCCCTCTAGGCACCTGTACAAGATGATCATCTGCTTTGACGACCGTTTTCCTTCAACCTCCTTGAAATTTCTCTATTTCAAAACTCCTTGGGATGATCACCTATCCACCTGTAGGCAGCCCGTTAACCCAGCGATAAATAGCTTCTTCTCTTCATGCCAACCATTCTGGGCCATTATCTGCTCTCTGCTCTAGAGGAGGTGGCAAGACTTAAGCCGCCGCGCCCCCCCCCCTCCCCTATCATACTATCGCAAGCTAATACATGTACAAAAGGAGATGACAGGAAGGGAGAAGATGGAGGGGTAGTCTATTTCAGGCTGCCGTACTGCCCAGTTATCAGTGAATGCTGTTGTTTCTTTGCTTGCAATAGCGAGTGCTTGTGAGACCAGATAGAGAAAATGTCAGAGAAACAGACAGACAGACAGATAGAGGGAGAAGGGGTGTATAACCAGGGAAAGGGTTCATCAGAGAGTAGCGCTGTATGCACAAACAGCATGTCACTTTGTCCCTTATGTTTTCAACTCTTCTGTCAATAAGCACCTACACTAAGTCCCATTGAATTAAGGTATAACTGGTAATGGTTTGTAAGTAATGGCAAGCGTGGAAAACCATGCAAATGTTGCATTCAGCTTTTGAGAGGAAACTTCCAAGGCAGAAACAACATACTTTAAAGTGTTCGAGATTTTTATGCAAAGAGTTCTTCCACGTCTTGTTTCTCAGCAAAAGAAGATAATCAAATTCATGTTTTGAGGACGTAAAGTCTGAAAGTTTGCAGCACTGCCACTACAAGCTGCATATGAAAACAAATGGGTTTGATTGATGTCACATAAACATAACAAGACAGAGATACACATTTTTAGGATCAGTAAAGTTTTAAATTATTGGCAGTGGTTCCTCCCCTCATAATTAACCAGCAGACAGTTCCGAATCCATTCATACCAAAGTACACAAACATAAAACAATAACATATGAATAATATACATACTGCAAAATTTCATGTAAAAATGACATGCAAATTTAATGACCAATTACTAGATTTAAATATATTCATAGGCTATTTTTAGACTCTGATCAAGACTTAAGTTTATCCTCTGATCTACACTTGAGCTCTTAGCAGAGAGAGTTATGAAGATCTAGACCAGATCTAAACTAGATGGTAATTGAATTTGATATGGAGTGTTTAAAAAAAGATCATTCTTTGCCTTGGCTAGGGTCTGTCGTTATTTAGTATAATAGTAATACAACAAAAATGCTGATTTGTAAGCAAAAGAGAGCCATTGTCCTTGTTTTCAGTTTTGTGTAAAGGGCATGATTAAAAATAGTTATAACTCAGGATCTGGTGGAACCCTCAAATTTAAAAAAGCAAATGGTTCAGGAAAAAAAAGTAGAACAAGATGCAGTTTTCCTAAGATCTTATTTTAACCCACAAAGGATTATACACTAAAATTTGAAAAGGAGGCCTCTGCTCTACCTAATGCATCAACATAAAAGTTCTGCTATAAAACAATTTTGTGATGAAACTACCAAACTTACATCTAATCTATCAACATCTGTGTTAAAAAAAGAAATTCAGTCTTGGAATGAGCCTACAGAAACATGGAGTGAAGAATTTTTTTTCTCCAAAGTCTCATATGGCAGTGAGGTTGATTCATTTGCTTTCCTTTACTATTGGGCCAAGACTCTTACACAAGATATAACCACTGCAGTTGGGGTTGGGTGAACACAGGGCTGGAGATAAAAAACATTAACCAAACTAGAAAAAGAATAACCTCTCACACGATGGTGAAGTCTGCTAGTGATTGCATCATTGTTCACCCAGGATATGCAAGAACTTTCTTCTATCCTGTCAGATGCTGTGATGCTCAAGGAATAATCTCATAATCTAAAACTAGATGTGCATGGCAGGAAAGCTGGCTAGAGGCAAAATAGCCATATGGGAGGTAAAGTGATGCTGGAGATGAAAGTGAAAAATGTTCCAGAACTCGTTTTTATTTCTTCTACATGTGTTTGCTGAGATACTGAACACAGTACTGAAACTTCTTTAATCAAAATGTTTGTGATGCATTCGTTTTTTTTTTTTTTGACATTGAATTAGTTGAATGTCCAAAACAAGAAAAAACACAATAGGCATCATTTGGCTCCAAAACAAGAAAAAACACAATTGGCATCATTTGGCTCCAAAACAGGAAAAAACACAATTGGCATAATTTGGCTCCGAAACAGGAAAAAACACAATTGGCATAATTTGGCTCCGAAACAGGAAAAAATACAATTGGCATAACTTGGCATCGTAAGAGGAAAAAACACAATTGGCATAATTTTGCCGAGGCTTCAAGATGTTTTTAAATTTGAAAAAAAAGTTATATTTTCTGCATCTCAAGTCACTGCAAGCAAAATTAAGCATAATCACTTGTTAGCTTTAACTTTACGTCCATGTATTGAACACTTTTCCATAAGGACCATGTAAATTCAGCTTGGCTACACCATAAAAATTCTTCAGCTTCAACTCTGGCCACAAGATTTATTATCTAATCAGCCATTGCGCTTGCAATTGTTAATAGCTAAACCACTTTCGTGTTTGCATAATTTAGAAAAGTAGAGTTAAGCAACGAATAAAAAATTATCAAGAAACAAGAAAAGCACTTGGGGCAAAAGATTGTATTTTTCACGAAATCGATTCTCAGAAAAGATTAAAATCCAATACAAAAAAAAAATGGCCATACGAAAGTTCAACTTTTACCAGCAAGATATTTGAAACTATCTGTTATTTCTAACTGTGGACCTGTGTGGGTTAGTCAAAGGAATACATTGATAACTTTGAGAATAGAGACTCGACTGAAAAATATTTTGATAAATCACACAAGATTTCTTGTAGAACCTCTAAGAAAATGACCCATTTAATATTTGGGTACGCATGTCATTACAAATATATAGCCTTGTGACACTCTCTAGGGAAGACGAAGCCCTATGGGCATAATTATTCATAATGGCAAACCATCATTATGAAAATAATACTTGAAAACATAACGAAGCCTATCCACTGCATAGCTAAAGGTGTTCTGTCACATATATATTAAAACATGACATTTGCTTCGAGGCATACACTATTTTAATTTAACTAGAAAAGTGAAGCATTGGTGACACAATGGCAAGTCAACCACACCTAGATCCTCTTTATCAAAATTAAATTTGAGACAGCCATCTGCACATTGAAGCTAAAAGATTTTCTTAGAAGGCAGAAAGAGCACTTTTAAACCCAATCTAAATTAGCTGTAAAGGGGAACAAATTTCTTTGTCTTTGGTTCAAATGATCAACTAACCTTTTTCTTGGCTGTGTGATGGATACGGCCAGAGTTAAATTCAATGTTTGATTATGTTTTCTATTGTTATTGTATTATTTCTGCTCCTGAACTACTAAAAGTACAAGCTAATTACCAGAAAGGCAAAAGCCTGAACCTTTCTAGGATTGTAATTAAAGTGTGCCACACAATCGCAATTGTCATATATGCAGGTCAAATTTAACTTTACACATCTACTGGAACACGAGTGAAATCAAAATTGGGTTTTCAAATGAGACATTTTGGTTTTTGCTCCAGCCGAGAGATATAAACCTCCTGACCTTAGATCAGGGCTTCATGCCTGAGGCTGCAGACAAGATGTTGCTCTATTTTCACATTAATTTTTATTCTGATGGAGAGAACTTGGAAAGACTCCCGATTACGCAAACTGAGCGATATTCTGATGATGATAACAAAATAAAGGCAATTTTAGTCAACCCTTGACAATTTATAAAATTACCAATAATTATCATGAATTTTGTCTAAAAATAGATACCTTTTGAAAATTTAAGAAAAAAAAAGGACCATTTTTAGATCACCATCTTGGATAATTGTGAATGAGTTTCAGTTGATCAGATTCTGTTTCAGCAATTAATTTAAAGATAAAGCGCAAGTGATCTAAAGAAATTGTATCCTATTTGAAGTCATAAAATCATGATTATATAATGTAATATGACAGATTGGATATCAGTCAAGGTTTCATAAATGTACTGGGTTTTTTTTTTTTGTGTGTAGACTTACATTTCTAAATCTTGCCAGTGGGTTAAATAGGAAGAAGTCTTTAGTTTGATCCAGAATTTGGATTATCCTTTCTTTGGTCTTCAGTTTCACTGAAAGTGTAAGCACCCTGAGTCTATCTAGTCTAACATGAAGACAATTTTGATTCAGATCCTTGGTTGGACCTTCATCCAAAGTTTATAAGAATAGGAGAAATCACTATATTTTTTTTTAATCTTACTTACAATTTTTAGCTAAAACTCCATTTTTAATCTAGGTCAGGAGCTTACATCTACATTATTTTTCTCCCTCTGAGAAAAAAAATGATCTTCTACTGGATTTGGTTCTTCATCTAGATCAATAGTTGTTACAAATTGAATTACATTTCACTCTCTTTCACTTAAAAATAGCTCATGTCAAGCCATTCTAGTAATCAAAACTGATTTAAGTATTTCAAAGTATAGATTCTATAGGACTTTGGCAAATAGAGGTCTGAATGACTAAGCCTCAAATTGCTTTAATTCATGTATCGCAATTCAAAAATAAAACCAGTGATTAAGTAGGGTCCAAATTGGACTTCCCTAACTATACTCATAAATTTTAGATATTGTTTTCACTGTAATAAAACAAGAATAGGTAGAGTTACTTAGTTGTTATTAATGTTAATTATGATTACAGTTATCTATAATTTCATGGTCTCAGAAATAAATTAGTGGCCGTCTTGTTAAAAAGAAAAAAAAGAGTAACATGAAGCAACTTCATTTACAGTATTTCCTTATTTCAATTTTTTAATCAAACGAAATTACTTGTTTAAAAAAACTTAAGATTGTCCTACAAGAATTGGAAAAAAGCCAGAATACCGGCCAAAACCAGAAATGTGGCATTCCTGTAATTTCTCTTTTATTAGAAAGAAAGTTTACGCATTGATGTTAAAAAAATGTTTACAGGCATACATTTATCCAACATGATCACAGCACAACTACCAACCCACCCACCAGGCAAAGTGTAAGATTTAAGCCAAAAATGTGTTACAGATTACCAAAAAAAGTGTGCATAATAGACGAATATGTTTTTAGAAAAGCTACCCAGTAATGCAATGCATGAATTTTAACAAAACACTTAACATCAAACCTACCTGAGAAAGAAATGATGGCAAAAATCAGTATAGCCTAAAATTAAAGTTAAAAACACTTTATTACTGAAGAGAACCTGCAAAGGCTGATTTTACTCTTTTAAGCAATTCACCTGACAATGGTTCTTTAAATGATTTTTATCTGGAAAAAAAAAAGGCCTCTCTTGCAAAAATATGTACAATTCAACAAATCGGTGCAAATGTATACAATGGCTAAAAAGGCGTACAAATTCACATTTTTCACGTAAGCTCTATGTCAAAAATGCATGCTTTCAGGTTTTTTGTATTGTAATAAGATTACAGCTTGTCTGCTCCTAATAGTGCCTTAAGACCATGACAACCCTTGCATTACAGTAGTTTTGCCACACAATGAGATTTTTTCTGTCAGCTTTATTGGGTCAGAGGATACTATATTTCATCTTATCCCTATTTTTTTATGTGTGCCTCTGTTTTGAATTAATATTAAGAAACTGATCTCTTTCCAACACAAGCTAACTTATATGCTGGCAAATACCTTATTTTATGTTATTTTCCAATATTATGCCAGTGCGAACATAAGATCAAGACCTAAAATGAAAAAAAAACTGAAAAAATCATGCGAATGTTATTTAAGCATACTTTTTTGTCTACTGACAAAAAATTTTAATTTTAACTTTAAATGAGAAATGGGTAGTGTTTTTTTTTTACGTGAAAACACTCTTAGTCTTATCGTAGACTTTGCATTAGATGCCCCATTTTGCATGATGTTGATAATAAAACTTATCCGCTAGCTTTTTCACATAAAAGGATATTTTGTACACTTGAGGCAAAATATAAAAGTAATACTTGAAAATATTACGAAGCCAAAACTAAATCTGTTCTGCTGCATGTCCAAATTTTATGTTTGCAATAACGGATTATTCAATATTCCACACAGGAAATCAATATCAAAAAACAAAATAGCAGTAAATGTTCCGACAACTCGTTTAGTTTTGTTTGACATTGAGTTTCTCTTATAACAATGAACTGAATGGACTTGAACCAGACTAAAATGCTGACCAAGTTTTATCTTTAGAATTTTTGGTTGAATTTTTTGTTTGTTAAAAATTTATTTCTCTTAACATTAGCTTATAAGAAATTTATAAATAAATAAAACTGCAAATGTCACATTAAGATATACTTTTAGAAGGGTCTCCTGCTAACATTCTGTTTTTGCATGTTTAGAAATCATATCTAATGGTAGATCTAGGATGAAAGGCTCAGCTAAATTGCAAAATATCAGTCACATACATGTTCAGTAAAACTCACAAAACCATATGGGCTATGTTAATTTATTCCTCCATCAGTTTAAAAGAACTTTTTTTCACCATTTCATAACTTCACTTAGAAACAAGTTTTGAATGATTTTCTTTATTATGGCTTTGAGTCTGCTGAACACAAAATTAAAATCATACTTGCCTAGTTGAGATCATACAATTTAGTAAATCAAGAGGAAAAAATTTGTAATTTAGACCCAAAATTAGTAGTAGCAAAAATGCACCCTAACTGTTACTATTGAATTCCTTGTTTTCTATTTTCCCCATGAGCAGCGCATGTCAGCACTAATACTTCCCTCTACATATGTGATCAACAAATTAAAATTCACAATTATGATACACATTGTAGTCTTCATATTTAGTAGAATGATTCTACTCTAAATGATACTGAGGGTGCAAGCCCTCTTCAAGCGTTCCAGCAACTCTGGCTCCTTCACGGAACAGAACAGAGACTTACTGTGCTTGAGCCACCTAAATTCGAAAATGTGTAATAAATCAGGCATTTTCGTATTTTAGATAACTGATGCATTTTTAGTAATAATTAAGAATTTTTTGTAATACTAGGAAGGTATGTAAAGTTCATAATTGCAATTTCATACTTTTAGAGATGTTAGCCTGAATTTGAGGTAGATCTATTTTATTGAGGTCATTTTGTTTTAAAGGGGCTATGCTATAGGGATAATCTGGAACAGGCACAACAATTTCTAGAAAATCTACCTCCATCAGCTACTGACACATAAGAAGTCATGGGTCACAAGTTACAATATAAACGGTGCTAGGGAAGACAGCCAATTATACACACAAAAGGTGATTCCACAACATTAATGACAAAATGAAGGCAATTTTAGTCAATTGTGGATAATTTCAAAAGTGTCATCATTCATCAGCAAAGATAATTGGACTTAAAAACATTTTGAAAAATTAAAGAAAACTCAATCCTTTCAGATTATTAATGATATATTATGGCTGAGTTTTAGTTGATCAACTAAAATTCAATGATGACTTTTGAAATACGAGGCTTTGCCCAAACGTGGGCTGTCATCATGATTATGTACGAAAGATCTTCTACAAGGCCTACTTGAAAAAATTGAACTCAATAAATACATTTTGATTTTGTGAGTGTAATAACATACAAAGTACTGCTTTAAGTTAAAAAACAGTTTTGATTGCATCCTTGCTATTTAAATTAACCAAATAAGTTTAATTTATAACTATTATGACAAAAACACGAAAAAAGTAGACACCAATCAACAAATTAAGCTCATTAACCATCCAATGAAGAGACACTGACCAATTTTTTTTCCATGGATATATTCCTGCTAACTCTGCATGAATATTACCTCTTCCCTTTTGTAATTGGAGATTTTTTTTTCAAAATGTAGTAAAAAACGTGTCACAATTTTGAAGTCCACCTTTTAACAATTGCTCATACAAGACAGGTAATGCAAAATGAAATTGCCCTTTTTCAAATTGTTCAGTGGTTATACTGTTAAATGACGACTTGAAAAGCAGCCCATAGTTAATTTTCTTTTCTTGCATGCTTTCTGAAGTCTTGCCTTGATGCTACTTTCACATGATATCTCCACAACTTTTCATCTGCTACCTCTTCATTTAGTCTGTGGCTGATGAAGGTTGATCTCGAAGTCATTGGGCCTATCTCTGGATTATCCCCACGCATTTCATCAAGGGTAGATGTGATAGTATTTAGTATCTAGACCTATAAATCATTAGGAATAGTCCAGGAACAGGCCAAACTGTTTCTAGATCTATGTTTATCAGCTTCCAATGAAATGAAGAGGTCGTGGGGGGAAAATTGTGGAGATGTGTAAGTGGCACTATGTACATTTTGACCCTCAACCTCTTCATTTCGTCAGAAGCTGATCAAGGTAGAAATAGTGGTCGTAAGGCCTGATCCCATATTATCCCAATCTAAGATTATGCCTAGGATTTCTCTAGATAATTAATATATGACCATGGTTGCTGACAAATATTTTGAGGTTGCCATTGCTTATGTTTGGATGTCTGGATACAGATTTCGATCTACATTTGGGTGCCATACTGAGCAGTCTACGTGAGACTCTCATGATCTGGATTTAGCTCTAGATCTACACATCGGCAGTCTACTTTTACGTGAGACTCTCATGATCTGGATTTAGCTCTAGATCTACACATCGGCAGTCTACTTTTGATATTGGTTCCCGTGCAGGACCCATGCATTACCTTTAGGGCAATCGATGTTTACATGTCAAAAATACTGGATTGTTTCTTTCTTGTCCAAGGAACAGGGGCACACACGATCAGAACTTCCGCCAAGTTGAACGTTGTTTCTTCCCTTTCCAATAATTATCGCTAAGAGGAAAAGAAGTAGAACTTCTGTATTTGCGCGCCGTCTGGCGAGCGACAATGTTCGTGGAAGAAAGGTAACTCTTATCATTGCAAGGAACGGTCACATGATTTTGTTCTATTTCAAGTGAGTTTGTTCTAGGAATAAAAATAGATTTACCCATCATGCACTGTATTTTTGCAACGTGCTCCTTTCGCGCCACATCAGCAACTACAAAATAATCCCACATTGATGACCACAACTTTCAGTTTTCTCGTTGATGGCTTTTTAGAGATTTGGGTTCGACTTAGCTCCCCTTGGCCTTTTATTGGTCAAAAAATCCTAACGACATTCATTTTTTCTTTTAACGTTAGTGATGGCGAAAACAAGTGGTTTTTCAAACTTCCAACTTGAAACTGGGTTTTGAAGAGAAGTTGCAATGGAAAATAAAATGTAATAAATTGGACGGACGTCATTTCAATGGTTTGCATTAAAACATCTGAACTTGCAATTAAGAGAGAACCTCACGGTGATACCCAAACTATCTCAGAATCCATAATTAATGTTTTTCCTCAGACTTCATTGCAAAGAAAGATGAGTATGAAAAGGAGGCGGGGTGTATGGTGTGGGATTTGAGGGGGAGGGGGGAGGGAGGATGAAAAATGTTATTAATCATGTGACTTCTCCATATGTTTACCTTTTCTAATGAACCCTTGTGAGAGCCCAAAAAGTAGGAATGCATTTTGCAGATGTTCTGGTTATGCAATTAGATCCTACGAAGATATCTCCTCTTTAGTATTCCTTTCACAAAGATGGCTGTACTCTGATCTGTTTGCAAAGTCGGGCGTGGTGATTGTAGTTGGTCTGTCTTTGCCGCTTGACGCTCTAGTATGAAATCTTCGGAAAATCCAATGCCACGTCGAATAGCTTGCCAATGCTTGAAAGTCCAGGCAGAGTAATCTGACATTGCGCCGAAATATAACAGGGCAACAACTCCAAACAAGCGATCCCACCTACATTGAATCCTTTGGAAAAGACTTCCATGCTATTTCTAATTTCCAATTCATATATGCTTTCATTTAATTAATTTTCATCGCTATCATTAAATTTGATAAACCGACATTGTTGATACAGTGGATTATCGATAAGTCGATGTCCTTAGGGGATTAAAAACAAGATCCATTATCCATGCATCCACTTATTCATTGCATTGTTCTTTGAAATGAAGAAATATTCTCAAAAGGTCTTCTGAAAAGAAGATCGATTAGAGCCAATTCGATTTAAGTGAACCATGCTGTAACTGGAATTTCAAAGTATGTTCCCCGAGCACCTGAGCTTCGCAAATCTGTGATACAAGATATCTGTTTGCAACAAGTTTTTAGAAGGAGTGCGTTAGGGTTCGCTTTCATGGCGTCTTAGCTGATACCTGAAGTAAACCTAATTAAGAGATCATCATCTGATGTTTCCTTGATCTTCCCTCATGAGCTCGCTATTATCAGTCCAAGGAACATTTTCTTGCAGACCAGTAAGACTGGAAGAGATAAAGATTTGCGCAATTCTCTCCTCCTCATGAATGAAGGCTTTATTACTCTTTCACGGGTTAAAAAAAAGAAAATTCTCTTGTATAACTGTGTAGGCCTACTATGTACTTGCCAGCAACAGCAGGTATCGCGTAATGCGCAGGCCCTTGAGTCATTTCCGGTGTTACTGACTTTCTAGGTTTAAGGGAGGGCAGCCATTTTCCCGCCATACTCGCCAACTTTGTAGGTCAGGGTCGGTCATGTTTCTCACGAATTAGCGTTATAAAACAAACGGAACCCATTGCAGTTTATTTTGATTATACGTTAAACTTTATTTATTTCAAAACGATGTTTTGGGTCAAGTTCGTGCTTTACAGACCCAATATCGAATATGGAACAAGTGGGCCTTGATGTAAAACCCCTAATTTCATCTATAATATTAAACAAATGAACCAGATTAAACACTTCTAAGGAGGGGGGTGAGAATTAAATGGTCATGAAATGCGACCGCAGGAACTTATCTCTAAAATGTTGGAAGTAATGAGACATTTTTCTTTTCTCGGTCAGGGGTAGCTTAGAGACCCAGTATTCAAACAGCCTTGACCTAGTACTAATGTGTGGAAGCGGCAATTGTCACAAGCATGGCATATAATTTATCTAAATGTAAAAAATAGACGGAGAAAGATCAAAGAAAAGAGGNNNGAGGGAAAGAAAAGGAAAGAAGGAGCCGTGCCAAACGTCAAATGCCTTGTTGCCGTTTAACGTCACTACTGGCCATCACATGATTTCCGGGTTCTGGGCCATTTAGACGTTATTACATTTTTCTGACTAAACTTTAGCTCAACTTGTCAGCGGTTTCGCTCATCATTTTGAAAACAGTTTGGTAAAAAAAAAAAAAATCGCAGCCTTAGATACCCTGCGCTAGATTTAGAAACATGTAATAGAGCGCACGGCTGTTTTTTATCGTTTAATTTGCTACGTTACAACGGTCTTCTCGAAAATGGAACTAGTCGGCTTAGCAAGCAACCGTAGATCTAACCAAAAAAAAAAAAAAACCTTTGAAATCTGATAATACATTATAGAAAAACTTAAAAATGAATCAGCAATCAACATTAGCGAATCAATGACCGCAATTATAGATCTAAAGGTGTCGCCGTTGATTTTCTATCAAGTCTGAGTTTTTTATTTAGATGTAATAGAGACACCTCGGTGGCCTTGATCGGGCAACAGTTAGAAGTGGCTAGCCCTAATATTGAAGTTCAGGAGAAAAAAAAAACTGAAAATAGTCTCGTGCATTAAGGCTATGGGCCTTGATTATCTTAACTAACAGTGCACGATACCGGATTCCGGCACAATTCACACTGCCACCAACAGGCGTGATAACAAACACGACTTGAATTGTAATTCTTTGTTCTCTGTAGCAAAGCATTGCTTCATCTAGGCCTTGCTTACCTCCGATACGGTTTATTTATATTTTGTGAGAGAGAGCAAAGAGAGGCGGTAGATTTGTCGTGTTTGTTGTCGGGATTTTCGTTGGCAGTGTGGTTTGTGCCTCAATGTACTGGCACCAAAGACGGCCGCTTGTAGAGTCTTTTTCTATGATTTTATTCTGAAAATTAACAGATTTGCTTTTTTTCTATCTAATTAAGCAAAGGAGCTCAAAAAGCCATAAATTTTGTTTGCTAGATCTAGCTCTATTCAACTTAATATTTGGTTTTCCAAATATTGGTGCTTGCGAGTACAAATATTATAGCTGTATCGAACCCAATGCCTTATTGAATATACTTTAAATATAGTAGAATTGTTTTTTATACATAAACTAGGTTTTCGGATAGTGTTTCAATGTTAAAATATAAATATATGCCTTTCATTTTTCAAAATTTTAAAACTCAAAGCGAAATAGAAAAGAAACAAGTGAAGATAATTCAACAACNNNNTATCTTCTCGTCTTTGTTTCCATCCCCCATCCCCACCGCCTCCTCCGCCCCGTTCTACTTCTGCTGACGTAACTATCTCAATAAACTCAGAGGTCAAAGGTCGACTACCTGGACTATTAGACAGGGTCCAGCTATACCCAGCTTAGGATCATTTTGTCGTAGCGTTAATTTTTTCACCAAATATGTTTCTTATTGTCTTGTTGCCATATGATGTCACTTCTGCTCATCACCCGGTTTCCAGGTAATTTGTGTGTGTATAGCCAGTCCACAACAAATTGATCTCAGGCTCTCAGGCCCTCCGTCAGGCCAGGGCGCCGGTGGCGGGGCTCGAACCCGCGACAGAAGGATCCTAGCAGATTTGATTTTAGGGCGGACTCGCTAGCCACTGTGCCACCTACACCCCTGTTTCCAGGCAATGAGACGCTTCTGCTTTTTCGTATCGACGATTAGGTTCATCTTTTCGAAAACAGCTTTGTAAACAAATTGGAGCCTATTGTGGTTCAGTTAACTTGAACAGTAGGGCCTATATTAGGTGTTATTGTCAGATTTGCATTAAAAAAAAAAAAAAATCAGACCACGTAGAAAATAAATGTGCCTTTGAATTACGTTAGGTGCACACGTTGATTTGTTAGTATTGCGCCATAACTTTTTCCATATCTTTTGATTCCATTTAAAAGTTTTTGGATCTACGTTTGCTTAGCAGGATCGACTGATTCCATTTTCAATAATTTTGTTGCGAATAAGGCAGTAAAAACATAATTATTTTGCGACACTAAATCTAGCTTGGGGTGTCTTAGGTTGAATCACGAGATAGGCTCAGATTATTTTAAAAAGCTATTTTGGACGAGATAGGCTTGATCACTGACGCACCGAAGTGGTGCGTAGACAGAAACTTGCGCTAACGTCTTCGATACTCGGTCCATACAAACAGGGTGATGACCAGTAGGGTGCACAGCAAGAAGAGAATTAATGGGACTCTTCTTTGTGGGATTCTGTAATAGTTGGTGGATAATAATTATTATTTTGAACTGCAACCTTTTCTATTAATACAGTTTTTAAGTAGGCCCTACTGTTTTAAAACTCTATTACCAGTTTTCGTTTTCGAACACCAAATGAAAGATAACGAAATCAGATAAACGATACTCGTTCGATATTTATTATTTATTTAGATTAATTGATATTACAATAATATTGAAGTTAATATCTAAGTTCTTATAAATATCTTATAAAATGTAAAATGCTAAAATATACAGAGCTACACGATAAACAAAGCTTTATAAAACTTCATTAGATAATATATATATATATCTTTCTCTCTCTCTCTCTCTCTCTAGGTCTTTCAGTCCTCTATCTTTCT
>BLXT01001979.1:187408-204921 GCA_019648995.1 Plakobranchus ocellatus | reverse complement strand
TCTCTCTCTCTCTCTCTCTCTGTGCTATTCTTACATAACGTTCCTCAAGGCCAGCTTGTCCTGCTAGGCTCTAGGTTTTTCAGCTCTGCAATTGTGAAATCTAAGGGGTATCTGGCTGGCTGAGGGAAAATAAAACCCTGTGATAACTGAATGTCTGAAATGAGACAGTTATCTATCTATCTATCTATCTATCTATCTATCTATCTATCTATCTATCTATCTATCTACCTACATACCTATCAATCTATCTATCTATCTATCTACCTACCTACCTACTTACCTACCTACCTACTTACCTACCTACCTACCTACCTACCTACCTACCTACCTGTCTATCTATCTATCTATCTATCTATCTATCTATCTATCTATCTATCTATCTATCCATCCATTCACTTATTCTTCCATCTATCTATCTATCTATCTATCTATCTATCTATCTATCTATCTATCTATCTATCTATCTATCTATCTATCTATCCATCTTTGTCTCTTTCCTTCTGTCATTTTCCTCCGGACAGGCTCAAAGCGCAAGCTTGAATGATATACAACAATAATAATGACCATCAAATTTGTCATCTTTTGTGATGATTCTGTGAAACGGACCTCCACCTGTCTCTCTTTCAAGCGCCTGGTACATTCAGACAGTGTCTTTCTCGTCCATGTCTCGATGTCATTCTTCTAAAGATGTCTTCCCTCTATGTGGCCCATTGTTACGTAGTTCTGAATATTCTCATGTCTTGCAGCGTTTCAGACTTATCCTCATTCTCTCCTTTGTGATGAGTTACAATAAAAGTCAATAGGTATAGCTACACAATTACCCGTTCGCGACTTGATGTGTGATAGATGTAGTATATACATAATGATATGCGTGTTTGTGTTTCGCCGACGGAAAAAAGCAAATAGAACAAAATGTATAATGATACATTTCTTTCAGAAAGACTCTCAAATTACACAGAAATATATCATGACTTTTAGCGTCTCAAAAATATAGCGATCAGTTTTCCTATTTGATGTTCAATTATGCGCCGTTCTCAATCGCTGTGTTGAGTTGTACTATTTATCCTCATGCCTTTACCCAGTTGAGTCCAGAGTTCTGACGATGCGGCAAGAATTAATGAGCGATCTCCAGTTGAGTAACGGGGAAGGATTCAGACAGGAATTCGAGAATTGGCAAAAGTTGCTAGACATTTGCCTCAAACCGGATCTCAAGGCTTTCGGGATGGAAGCAGAAGTGAAAGGTGAGCAGAAGTCTTGGCTACACCAACATTATTCCTTTGGTTAAGGCAATTTCAAAAGAACTTAGCCACCTCAATATGTCTAGTATAATGAGTGAATTAGCCACTATTGACATAATTATTACATTTTGCGTTAATGTTATATAATGTAGCATAAAGCCCTCATCACCGTCATTATCATTGTCATTTATCATCACCAACAGTCTCGTCTTCATCTTCATACTCGTTACAAGATTATAATCATTGGTGTCCAAACGCTTTTTTTTTAATATCCATCACGACCACAACCACCATCATCACAATTTTTGTGATCATTTTCATCAAAATTATCCTCATTATCCTCCTCCGCCTCCTTCTGCTTATTATTACTAGACACGTTTTCCAAATTATCATGTCAATAAAAGTATATAATCAGTTCCACCTTCAAAAGTATTGAAATCATTTTAGTGGAACTTGTCTCCCTTTTCTAATTAATTTTTCATCATTATCATCATCCTCATCACCATCATCATCATCATCATCATCATCATCATCATCATCATCATCATCATCATCATCATCATCATCATCATCATCATCATCCACACCATCTCATCTTTATCACACAACCGCCATCATCACTTCTTTTATCACCATTGCCACCACTTTCCATTTTAATTAACCTAACCACTAGCACCATCATCCCCAACACCATCACCACAAACACCCCCACCACAACCATCATCTTCATTACTATAACTGTCATCTTTATCATCAGTGTTATCAGCGGATTATTTATCCTCTATCGCAATGCGTGCTTATGTTCACCTTGCAGTAAATCTAATTCGGCTGAGGAACAGCTGGCTGACCATCCTTGCCGTGGCCAACACTCTTTGGCTCATTCTTGTGGTCACTCTGGCAGATAGAGCCAATCTAACGGTCATCGGGGCGAACCCTGTTGGTCAGTGGTGCTTTAGACAACTCATTTCACTAAATTCTCATCTAAGTTTTAAAGTATTATTGTTAGTTTTTGGACGAAAAAGAGAAAAAAAAAAGATTGAAATGAAAAAACAATCTTTTTTAACCAAAAATCATCATTTATGCGCTTAATTTTGATTTTTAAATTTCATGAAATCTCATTTTCTTAAAATCTAGGCTAAGTTGAACGAAAGATATTTAAAGGTAGTTAATATTTATCGCAGTCATTATTACATGAAATATGTCTCTTGAAAGTTAGGTGAAAGTTATCTGAGTTATATTAGTTCAAAATTTTCCTGTAGTATTATCCCTTTTGAAGATTACAATATTCGTTTAAGTTTATGGTAGTCGTTGGTATGCATCAACATACAATCTGTGAAGCTGCGCTTGATAATTTTTAGCATTAACACCAGGCCTTTTCCAAAAACAGGCATTTTTTCATCTTTTAATTTAGGTCTAGACTCTAGTAGTCACTCATCTCTACTGGTATGGTTTGTCTGAACAAGAACGTTATGTTGCACCAGGGTGATACATTTTTCATCCCTACTGAAATTTAAGAGTTAGACTATATCAAAAACCTGTGTATCTAAGATCGTCTATTGTAATACAAACAGTTAAGTTAAAGTTGTTCTTTTTTAGAAATTGAATTTGCCCTATTAGTAGTGAAAAGAAATTTCATAACTTTTCCTGCTTCTTCTTTCTCTCTCTCTAATTTCTTTTTCTACACAGGGCTCTCTTTTCTGTTCATCTTCGGTCTGTTGTTCCTGATACAATTCGTGGCTATGCTCTACCATAGAGTTTTAACATTGAGCCACTATCTAGCTAGAGCAGCTTACAAATGTGACAAATGCTGCATGACGGGCCCCAGCAGTTGTCAACGTCAATCTAACGAGGAAAGTCCCACTGAGGTGAGTATGATAAGTTTAGTGAAGCCTAGTTTGGCACAGTCATGACAATCCTATGCCATCCACATTTCAGTAATTTTTGAAAAAGTAGAGCTCCAGTGATAATTTCCCTATCCTGCCCCTTCGATGCCATCTAGATAATGGCCATTAACTCGATATTACAGGAAGTTTTTAAAACAACATTTGAAACTATTCCTTCACAATGAAATTAATTTCACTTTTTCAGCGAGATACGATTGATATTTGTAGGATCCTTTTGGGATTATTATTTCTTTATGGTGAGATAATGGCTTATTAACTTAGCAAAGAAATAAAATTATTTTTCGTTCTTTCTTCGAAGCCTATTAAACTCTCAGGACTATAGGCGAATATACTGACAGATTGCTCGCTTGTGTTTGGAGCAAACGCGAGAAAACACGCACTTGTTTAGAAAAGAAAACAAAAGAAAAAGTGTTTGTTGTCGACTGAATAGATGGCTAACACAGAGAAAGTTTGCGTGTGGCTTTTAGTATGGTGCTGTTCAGTCCATCCAAGACCATAATTGCTTTAGCTCAAGCGCAAATATACAGCATGGATGCAATTCTCCTACACAGACAACATAATTATATTTCTGATACAAGCGCGAAAAACGAATTCATTCGTTTAAAGTTCGTTCTTCATGCATTACATGCGACGCCATACATCGCAATAGAAATGTTCTCCGTAAAGTGGAGGGAAGTAATCTATTTATAGCCCCCGAACAAAACATAGAGAGGGCGGACAAGCTAGAGGCCTGGGGCGGTACAAATTGTTCTGGAAGCATGGCGTGCTCATCTTCATAAATAAGATTTAAAAAACGTTTTACATTGTGGAGAGAATTTTAAAGTACTGTGGGCTTACTTAAGCAGATAACGTTTCTTTGCATAAAAAAAACAGTGGAATGAACTGGTAATAAATCTAGATGAGTTTTATAAATGTTTGCACATCCGCCCTTTCAAATTATTGCTCTAAGTTTATTTTTTAAGCTTCCGTGAAATCTTCTATAGTGTGAAAGCGAGTATGCTACATGTACAGCATTAGATTATAAAAATGTATGATAAAGACAGAATTGTATTGCGCTTGTCCCCGCGTTCTCGATTTGATCGCCACTCATCATTTTTTCCTCTGCTGACCTTAATACTGTGTAAATACATGCGGTACAACGGCAACCTCTGTGCTTGTGAACACGCCAACGACACTATTTCTTCGTCCACTCAATAATTGTTGTAAGTTTTATAGAAATACAAAGGAGACAGACCCTCAGAAAATGTCTTCATCGATCTGTTCAAACAAACTGCTTCGTTACGTAAGTCTATTCTTAGCCAAGGCTGAAAATGCATTCCAAAAAAAAAAAAAAAAAAAACCAGGACTGACAAGCAGAAGCATAAGTTAGACATCACAATGAGGATCATGAAAAGATACGGATGGTCAGTGCTATGATATGGACAAGATTTAAAACTGGAAGCAGTTGAGATGTGGTTTATCAGAAAAATGAAGAGGGTATAATGGATGAAAAAAAGTTTAATGAATCGGTGCAGAATAAGGTAAATTTGAGCGATCCTTAATTGAACCATAAGACGAATGCAGCTACAATTTCTAGGACATACGTGCCGACACAAGGATTTAGGACACCTAGGACACTTAGAAACCATTGGACATTTTTTTAAAATGAAAATCTTGACACATGGGCATGTGTACTCGTAGCAGCAGCAACTTTATAAGATTAACTTAGAAAAGGTTTGAGTGGAAGATAATGATCGCCAATGCTTGTTTCAGAGGGCCTCGCTATTTCACCTTGCTGCTCTGTGTGTCCTTTCTGGGCAGTTAAACGTAAAATCTTTATACAAGTTCATTCTGTCATGGGCTGAGCCGCGGCGCGATCTATCGGCCAGTTAGCAAACAGGTGGGATGTGAACGGTTTGACCCCCACCAAAGAATCTTTTCTAATTGTCTGTCCATGAGACATCGGACAGTATTGAATGGGTCACTTGGTCAGTGAATTGAGAGGCGGCGAGGCAAGCAAACAGAGAAAAAAGCGTACACCACTTACCAAATGCCAAGCATAAATATTATGGGCATGTTGATTCTTGTTGCTCTATGCTTTTAATCATCTCGAACGTGAGGCTCGCTTCATTTACTATTTCATTGCAGGTTCATCGTAAGCTAAGTTCTAAAGGAGGAGCTGTATTGTTACAATTGTTTTTGTTACTTTTGCTTTTTCGCCCCACTTATTCTCCCCCTCCCCCTCTCCTCTTGTTTCACACACTCATAAATCAGACATCAACTAAATATTGATGACATCATTATTCCTTTTTTCAAATGCAGGACGGTGCTCCAGTTGTCTGATTGTGTGAAATCGACCAAGGAGATTAAAAACTGCTTCAGCCACAATGTCTCGCTCTGAACTTTCAAGATCTGTATAACATGTTTGCATGCATGAATGTTTCTCCTTTCTCCCTTTTTCTTATCTTTAAACTAAAGGTTTCTCACTATTAATACATAAATGTATATCCTTATAATTTTCATTTTTTCATAATATTCAAAGTGTTTTCTTTTGATACTTAATATGATTGGAGAGATATGTAACAGTTTCAGGCCTGAATTGGACGGCAAGAAACTGAAATCCTCCATTTTCTTTCTTATATTTCCAGGACTAGAATCGATATTTCGAGATTGTAAAAAAAGGAATGTGCGCTTTTATTTAAAAAAAAAATCCTTATGTGCCCGGACAGACGATTCTAAGATAAAAAATAACTGAACCTATTGATTATCAACATTGTTCCTATTTTTTTTTTAAGTCCAGAAAACTTGCCCTCCAACCTAGCTGAAGTTTTCTTTCCTAAAAAAAAAACAACAAAAAGCAAAAAAAAAAAAACCACCTAACGATTAGCTTCAGAAATTCAATCCTGGTTTGCTCCCATCATGAAGCTTTAGGCGTGAAGAATAACAGCTCCATGGTCTGAACTGCACGAAGCTGAGTCTATTCATTTTAATCAAATGATGATGCATCGTAGATAGATACACAAGTCCTTTAAATAAACTTCAAATGCGGATTTCACGTTTAAATAAAATCTCAGTAACCGTATTTCCAAAAAGTGATTTTTTGTTGCATACAGGTATTCTCCTGTTACCTCGCACACTTGTAAAGATTAAAAATATACATAATGAATACACGTGATGGGATCCCTAAAGAAATTATATGGCTTGACTAACCAAGGATTCTATTCGCCACACGCCGATTACAATCTTTTTATTCTCTTTAAATTAGCGTTTTTATAGCTTACTCTCTAAAAGTTTAGTTAAGAATCATAGTTAATATGTAATGCTTTTGTTAAACTGAAAGTATATCTGGTTTCTGAAGTCCAATTCAGACAAGCAAGGCAACATTGTTAACTGAACTTCTGGACACTCTTCATAAATTTGTTTGAAAGGCTCCTGAAAATATACTGTTGAAAAATCAGCGCTTGCCCTAAAACACAGGATGTCTCTTGTGTCATTTATTTACATTATAGTCAGTCTAAATTGGTTTTGCGAAAAACTGCATTTTTGCCAAATTTGCTACTCGATAAATTCATGCTCAGTCTATTTTTTAATCATTTCATTCTACAAAAATGAACAAGAGAAGAGAAGAAAAATACAAACACGAAAGTGAGTCTGAAGGGTATAATGAGCTAAACTTTATGTCTTATGAGGTGTTTTAAGTATTGCGTTTAAAAACTGTTCCGAATAGTGCAGCTTATACGAATTTTGGTAGAAACCGTTGACGTATATAAAGCATCTATGTCAATGAATTTTTTTATGCTAAAAGTATATGGAGAGCTGCCGGTGCAAAGTTCACGCATGAAGTTGGCAATGTAGAAACTTGAAGCCAGCGGTATGAGTTTCAGTCATGTGATTAAAGGCAATATGAAATGTAAAGAAAAATATTCACGTACAAGACTATTCAAAGTTAATTGCTTTTCGACTAGCTCTATTATTTTCATTTTAATCTTATATCCCAAAATACTCACATAAAGGAAGATATAAGCCTATTTACATTTTTGCTTTCTTTGCTGTTCAAGAGATATATTTATGATATTAAAGAAGTAAACCTTCAGAAGTTTTCTTAGCAAATTTAAACTTAGATATTGTTTGTTTCGTGTAATGTCTTCTCGGCTTGACCATACAAAATGTTTCGAAGCATACATACGTGTGGTTAACTATGCAGTGAAGACCTCAAGAACAGACGCCCGATGCGTTGACTTACTCATTAATTGAAGTGCCCATTTATTTGGGTGCTTTCTTCTCTTTGGCTATGTTAAACGTGAGTTCATAAATGAAGTGGACATTTAAAAAAGTATTCCTGCGTTTTGTCTTGCCATGTACTAATTATGCCTTGAACAAGCAAAGCCGCCTTAGGCGAAAAAAGAAGAAAGAAATATGCCACAAACTCCATCCAGCCAAAGCTAAAAAAATTGCAAGGGAAAGACACGACCGACAAAAAAATGATTGTAACTCCTTCAAGATTATGATTTATTCCCACAGATTTGGAATTATAAGGTTTTGCTTTGCATTCGCCTGATACTAAATTTTGTTACATTTTATTATTTTATTGAAATTACATTAAATGGATTCAAACCTTTTATTAACAAGCATAACTGTGTAAGTTAAATTTTTTGTTATATACTTCAAAATGTGTTTCCTTTTTTATTGTGTTGTGCTTCAAAGTGATTTTTATATTGTTTAAATATCATATTAAAGAATGTATTAACATATAACACTAGTATATTATATCCTAATTCATAATAAAAGAATGTAGCATCAAGCACAAAACTCCTGTTTAATTATCTTTTAACCGTATTAGATATTGTTTCTGTATTCAATCCGTCCGCAGTGTTCCATATTGTTTTATAGAAAAAAAAATTCAAAGGACACATGTTGGGGAGCAGGTCCCTTAAAATATATATAGGGATCAACACTGTCTATCAACGGTTACACGCAACTTCACAACAACAACAACTTAACTATATCGACTGCACGAGAAGGTCACACCAAATAAAAGGCAGAACACCGGGGATAGGCGACAGGAAACTTATATTATAATAATAATAATAATATAGAGAAGTAGGGAAGTCACACAAAGAAGTAGACAGAAAGATACGAGGCGAGCCAAAGACAAAGGTCCACGCACGCAGGCGCGACGATAGAAAAATAATCAGAATCTGCGTTACGAAATCTTATACCGTTAAATAAGTTAGTACATGCTAATTCACTCACGAGGAACTCTCCTCCAAGATACTACCTCATAGATCAATAGACTGATTGATACAACCAATAGATATAAATTAATAGATACGATCTTTAGATCTAACTTAGAGATGTAATCTACAGGTACAATTAATAGATATACTCTACAGATATAATTAGTAGATATAATTAATATATATTTATGTTCACTCGCACAAGCACACGCTTCTAAACTCAATCCATATCCGCTTAACTTGTAGTAGAATAAGGGTACTCAGATGTCCAGATAAATAAATGTCCAAATCCTCGGTTCCGACACAACCTTAATTCCGCTCAACTGTCCATGACCTACACAGGGATAAAAGTCCGGGCTCCAAATGTTCACTTAATAGTTCTCCGTCAATTACCAGTCCAACTGGATTCAGGTATTTACGTTGTTAACACTGTCACTGAGACTCCATACTCAACCATAACATTGTTAGCAGCCTACTGTCACCATTCAACCACTACTCCACACAGGACGGTAGCCCTTACGCGAGGGACAATGAAGGTAATACAATACCGTTCTCAAATTTTGTCATCATTCCAGTTTTACATAAATTCATAGACTTTATACATCAGTCTGCATAGGCACACAGCCTCAGGAAATATCACATAACTTAGATCGCCACTTCTCTGCGATCATTCAGCAGGTCCCATGGTAGGGAGATTAAAATATACTATCTGCAGTCAACGAATCCGCCACAAACTGCGCCAGGATAGTTTCATGGCTCCTCAGTAAGAGCGATAAAATAGGAGTGCTTCTCTTGCAGCCAAAATCCCGCCGATCTGCAGTCCCGTCCGGCTTGTGTTGTCACGAGGTCTGAACTACTAATCACAACACACGCACACCAGACATTCAACTCTACTCAGCTAACATAAAAACATGACTACATTAGTCCTAACATTACTCCCATCCCAAGAGAGAACCATAGGTTCGAACGATAAAAATCCAAATTTACACAACATTCATACAAAGATGAGGGCAACGCTGCTACCGAGGACCAAGAGTAGCAGCACCTGCAACGAAACGAAAAACACGACAACGCAGTAAATAGTTGCATAGGAAACATACACAGCAAAGCAAACGGTATCATAGGCATAAATCCATGGCGATAAAATGATCAACTCATTATCAGACTAAAATAAGGCCTATTTATCATGTCAAGAAATAAAATACTATTAGACAAAGCAAAGAAAAGCAATACATGAATGCGCGCAGTCTAACATAGTCTGGACAGCACGTCTGCATGGACATTTTCAGATCCAGGGAGTTACGGATCGGAGCAGTGAAAACACAGATCACAGCATAGACAACGGTTACAGGAAACACCGCTTAACTCAATAATTATACTGCATTCGAATAAATTCAATGTTTTAAATTCCAGAATCGGACAGATCGCCAAAGTCTCGTCGGACAAAGGCATGCCGACCACTCAAGAATCCAAAATTCAACAACAACAAAAAAAATATAATACGACACACAGCAGAATACCTCTTACAACTCAATGAAAATGTCTAGACAAGTGACTTAAAAACAAGAACATGATTGCTACATAATAGCATTAAAATATAGACCAACGTATCGTAATTCCATAGAAACCGTTAACGAGTCATACGATTAGAATTGAACTAAATAAACAGCCACTAGCTATTCGAATGTTGTAAAACAACTATGGATCCGTTAGGTAATCCGAATTACATGTATGTTAAAGCTGCATGTTGATGGCAAAGTCAAACTGGGGTTTTCTCTGGTAATTATAATTAACAGAGGCGGGACAATGCATCAGCTTGTACGTTCTTATTTCCTGGGATTGGGACTATGTGAAATGAGTACTCTTGTAGGGATAAAGCCCAACGCATCAAACAAGAGTTTTTAGGAGCACCAGCCTTGAGAAAAGACAAGAGTTTATGGTCAGTTTGTAGCACAAAGGTGCGGAAAGCCAGGAATCTGGAAAACTGGCGAACAGCAAAGATGATTGCTAAGCATTCACGTTCAATAACGGAATAGTTACATTCTCGAGGACTCAGTCTTCGGCTGGCATATCGGCACGGCATCAAATGCTGGTTTCTTTCTTGTAAGAGAACAGCACCAAGGCCAGTGTCAGATGCGTCAGAGCGCACGACAAATTGCTCGTTAATATCGGGTATGATCGAAATTGGGTCTGAAGACAACAGATCCTTGATGGTATCGAAAGATTGTTGACAGGACTGATTCCAACTGACCTTCTCTGGTGAACCTTTACGAAGCAAATTCGTCAAGGGGGCTGCAATGGAAGCAAACTCAGGGATAAAGGCGCGATAGTAATTCAACATTCCCATAAAGCTGCGAACCTGTTTCTTAGTTGTCGGAACTGTCAAATTGATAAGCTTGGACACTTTGTCCTGAACCGGAGCAAGAGTGCCATGGGAAATCATATGCCCCAAAAATTCAGTATTGCTGAAGCCGATAGACAGTTTCGCAGGATTGGCATGTAAACCATGCTGACGAAGGAGCGAAAACAACGTTCTGAGGGCAGTAAGATGTCCGGACCAAGAACGTGTATGCGTCATCGTGTCATCAAAGTATGACAGAAAGTTCTGTCTGTCGCCAATAACTAAGCGCATAAGTCTGCAGAAGGTTGCGGGGGCAGTAACTAAACCAAAAGGCATGCGGGTCCACTGCATTAGACCTAAGGGAGTTTGGAATGCCGTGATTTTTTTGCTATTTTCCTCTAAGGGGATCTGCCAGCAAGCTTTAGCCAAATCGCAGGTAGGGAAGATTTCTGATTTTGACATTTGCATAAACAAATCCTCTGGCAGAGGAATGTTCTCACTGTCAAAAATGGTAAAAGAATTGAGTTTTCTGAAATCAATGCAAAGACGCAAAGATCCATCCTTTTTCTTGACAATAACAACTGGTGAACAATATGGGCTTGTCGAGTGCTCGATCACCCCTAAGCACAACAGTTGAGATATTTCTGTCTTAAGAAATTCTTGTGACGCAAAAGGAAGAGGATAAGGTTTAATCCGAATAATTTCATTTGTTGACAACCTAATGACATGATGTATTGTTGATGTCAGGCCCGGAAGCGAAGTCAATATGTCCTGAAATTCTGTGAGAAGTTCTTGGACCTGTTGAACCTTAGCAGAGTCTAGGCAGGGATTAATATTAACCCTCAACGTTTCGTCATGAAACAAGGAAGGGGTGGGGATGCTAGAACCAAACTCTGCAATAGAATCCTAAGTGACCGTGGAAACATATGCAGTGGTAGCAATATCATCCTCTGCAGTCATGGATGGTGACATCTCAGACGGCATTACAATGTCTTCAGATCCGAATGGGAAGATAAGTGGATCGAACTCCATACTAGCGTGAGCTAAAGGGAGGAGTGCAGGCTCAAAAGCAGTTGGCTGATGAGACGCAGCGTTAGCTTTGGCAGTTGTGTTTTCAGCAGACACAGTGCTAGTAGGCTGTTTAATTTGGTACGGGCTGTCTCTGTGGTATTTTCTCAACATGTTGACATGAAGTGGTCTGACTCTGTGACCAAAGTCTACTAGATAGACCACAGGGCTCCGTTTTTTAGCGATATTAAAGGGTCCTTGCAGTGTCAGGCTCAACTTGTTATTAGAGGATGGCAATAGCACCAAAACCTGCTCATCTATAGCAAAAGTTTTCACTCTAGGGTTAAGGGACTGATGCTCTCTGCTTTTGTCAGCAGATTCCTTCAAAGCAGAAGCAGCAAGTTGCCAACCAGCTTTCAATTTGTTATGGAAGTCAATAACAAACTGGTACTGAAGAGAAGTTTCAGGCGATATATTAGCATTGGACATGAAGTCGTGGAGTATCTCCACTGGACCTCTAGGCGAGCGGCCATAGAGCAAAAAAAATGGAGAGTAACCAGTTGACGTATGCACTTGGCATCTGTGTGCAAAGAGGGCAGCATTGAGATATTGACACCAATTGGATGGTGAGTCAAAAGCTAGTTTTCTCAACATTCCTTTCAGAGTAGAATGAAATCTCTCGACCACACCATTGGTTTGAGGGTGGTAGGGTGAGGAAAGAAAGTGCTTTATATTGGTCAATGAGTTGAACTCCCTCAGAACTTGTGACATAAATTGTTGTCCCCTATCCGACTGTATCTCGCATGGAAACCCGAGTCGGCAAAACAAGTCAAACAGTGATTGGGCTACATCCTTAGCCGAGATATGTCTAAGAGGAACTCCTTTGGCCCAGCGCGTTGATAAGTCTACTAGTGTTAGAATATACTCATATCTGTTTTGAGAAACAGAGAGTGGCCAAACAATGTCAATAATGATGCGTTGAAAGGGGATCTCTACTAGCATAATAGGCTGGAAAGGCGCAGGCCTATCAGAACGAACGCGAGGTCTGACCTGACAAACATGACAAAATCGAGTATAACGTGAACATCATTTGAGAGACCAGGCCATGAGAAATAGGCCTGGACGTTTGAAAGGGTTTTCTTGAAACCCGAATGGCCCGATAAGCCGTTGTCATGTGCACACTGTAGCACAAGATGTCGCAGTGACTCAGGGACTGCCATTGTAGTATTAATGATATCAGAACCAGCTCTCTATTAGTGTCTTAAGAGTTTGCCTTCAGTTACTGTAAAATAAACTCCACCAACTGGGGGTGCACCTACTCTGTTAAACCAATCTTTTAAGGTTGGGTCAACTTTTTGTCTCGAACCCACATCTGCAAGAGGTACACAATTGAGAGGTGTATGAATAAGTTGAGACTGAGTAGACGGGTCATAAGAAGGTACCATATTATTCTGACTGTTGTTATCTATGGTCTTACGCGCCTGGGCGCGCGTTACAACACACGCTGAAGGGACTGGACCATCAACACCTGAATAGGAATTAGATGGTGTGGGGTGAATAATCCCATCAATATCGCCCAGTATCACATCAGCTACAGGGTTTGTCAATAAACACGCTTCAACACGGCCAGAAAAGTAAGGGGACGAAATATAAATGACAGCTGTGTCAAAGGCTCTGTTCTTACAGCAAAAGGTGTTAACTTTAATGCGTCGGCCTGTGATGCTAGACACAGGAACAAGCGATCGTCGCACACCAACTGTGTTACAGCCCGTGTCACGAAGCAAGCTGCACTTACTCCCAAATAGAGAAGCTGACTCAATATGTAACTGACCATCTCTATTGAATTTAGCATCTGCGATGCAACAATTGTATTGCTGTGAGCAAACAACATGGGCTTCGCGCGACAAGTCTGCCTGTCGACGTCTGCAATCACGAATATAATGCCCTTTTTCCACAACAGTAACATGCACCATCCGACGGAGGTATTACAGAACCCGCATCCTTAGAATTTTTCTGATGAGAAGCGGAGCGTGGATTGTCTTTTGAAGTAAGAAAGGGCCTATTACTCTTACCGAATGAGTGTACGCCATGTGTAGGTGGTCTGTGGCCAGACGACGTATGTGACGTGTGTCTGCCCAAAGACGGAGTGTTGGCACGTGTATGAGTTTGGGATCTATAAGAATGAATAGAGGGGCGTCTGGAATCTGAACGCGCCGTAGGTCTAACAGATTCGCCGGCGAAAGAAGTGGCAGAAGCCTTAATGAAGGATTTTGATGGTCTTGCGTCCAAGTATGAAGTAGTCTGTGTCTCCAAGTCAGACAATGACGTAGGAGAATGGTCCTTTATATAGGCCACGAATTCTGCATCGCATGGCTGCAGTGCAATTTCACTCAGTATCAAAAAGGAAAGACTATCGAAGTCTGACACTTGAGCGAGTTCAAGCCAACGATTGAAATAGCGGGCTACTCTATTGATATAAGTGGCAAAGTCTTCGTCCTGTGAAGGCTTCGCAGAGAAGAATTTGGATTAAAACCCATTCTTGTCAAGCCAAACCTGCGTAACAGTGTTTTCTTCAGACTGGTAGTCTGAAATGTCTTCCGGGCTTAGTGATAAGAAGACAGACAGGGCCTCACCCTGTAATAGATTGGCTAGGCAAGATGCATAATCACCGGGCTGCCATTTCATCGACTTTGCATAATTTTCAAGCCTCTGCAGGTATAGATCAACCTGTGAAAATTCTGTCAGTGGCGGTAACTTAGGTTTGGCGTAATTGGGATGGGGAGTAGCGGTACCGGCCGTAACATCTAGTAATTTTTGAGCTTCCAGTTTTTTTTTTCCTCTGCTTCTGCGAGTTCCCTGGCTCTAGCAAGTTTGCTTTCTTCTGCTCTAAGTTTCTTTTCCTGAACATCAAGATCGGCTTGAACTTTCGACTCCACCCACTTTAACAATTTCTCACCCGGCACTCTTAACTTCAAAGCAAGCTCTTGGTATTTTTGAAATAAGTCAAATTCGGCCATAGCACACAGAATCTACTAAAATTCAACAACACACTTAAAGGTCAATCTACTCAGACCCAAAAAATTTACAATTCAGAATCAAGCAGCGTAGTACCGAGCAAAAGGAAACAAATCAAGAATGCATAAATAAAGCAAAGCCGAGCAAAGCAAAACAAATTGCTATTTTACGAAGCCAAAAATTGTGTTCACTAAGCTAAAATATATGAAAACGCCCACGAAAGGCACAACAGGCCACTGTCATAAGTGACTAAATGTCAGGTGTTTACACCACCGGTTCAAAAACACTGGGGAAAACGTAAACAATTGGCAAAGTCTCACCGTCAGTGAGCGAAATTCAAATGGTCAAGAAAACCAATGTCAATATTACCACATTATATCTTACTAAATATGAAATGGAGTAAATAATAATAGTAAACAACACAAGGAAATAGATGAAAGAGACAAAGTGAAAACAACAAAAAAAAAAGAAGTTTAGTAAAAATAAATACACTAAGGACAACGAAAACAGTCGCCCAAAAATTACGACACCGAACTACAGATAGCAAGAAAAACGGAAGGCTTACAACAGGCACTCACAAAAAAAAAATAAGCAAAACTACAACGCAATCACACACCTTACGCTACCTAGAGTATTAATTCAATACTCCGAGTCCGGCCACGCTTTTAAACACCTGTAAAAAAAACAATAAATAGGATAGGCCGCGAAACGAAATAAAGAAGAAACACACTACACACTCAGAACAAACGACATAAACACAAGAACGTCTGGTGAAATGACAGAGAGGTCACAACACCAGATCCCTCCAACCGCCCACACATAAACGAGCAAAGGAAGTAAAAGATAGAATCAAGGCCCACCGGCCAACAATGTGCTAATCACAATAACACCACAGATCCACGCCACAACACACGTCTACTCAACTGTGCTACCTCCCACACTGCGCGTTTGTGCTTCTCCCCCCTGCAGCACTGCCAACACGACCAGGCCTCTCGCTGACAAAGCGTCACACTGAAAAATAAACTGAAAAAGTACTTTAGTACAAAGAAAATAATCCTAATTACGTCGCCTACACCCACGAAAACGAACAGAAGACAAACAGTGCCCCCACAACAAGTAAGTTATTTTTTTTCTTAAGCCGAAGCTTGCGGGTGTCCCCTCCAGATGTTGGGGAGCAGGTCGCTTAAAATATATATAGGGATCAACACTGTCTATCAACGGTTACACGCAACTTCACAACAACAACAACTTAACTATATCGACTGCACGAGAAGGTCACACCAAATAAAAGGCAGAACACCGGGGATAGGCGACAGGAAACTTATATTATAATAATAATAATAATATAGAGAAGTAGGGAAGTCACACAAAGAAGTAGACAGAAAGATACGAGGCGAGCCAAAGACAAAGGTCCACGCACGCAGGCGCGACGATAGAAAAATAATCAGAATCTGCGTTACGAAATCTTATACCGTTAAATAAGTTAGTACATGCTAATTCACTCACGAGGAACTCTCCTCCAAGATACTACCTCATAGATCAATAGACTGATTGATACAACCAATAGATATAAATTAATAGATACGATCTTTAGATCTAACTTAGAGATATAATCTACAGGTACAATTAATAGATATACTCTACAGATATAATAAGTAGATATAAGTAATATATATTTATGTTCACTCGCACAAGCACACACTTCTAAACTCAATCCATATCCATTGAACTTGTAGTAGAATAAGGGTACTCAGATGTCCAGATAAACAAATGTCCAAATCCTCGGTTCCGACACAACCTTAATTCCGCTCAACTGTCCATGACCTACACAGGGATAAAACGCGACCTTAGTGCTATCTTGTCCTAACTCCATTTTGGCAAAAATAGAGTGAATGGTACCGGAGGAAAGAGGGGTGGGAAATTTTCAATTTAAAAATATTACTTTTGTAGTTCTTTCCCCTGTTTTTTCAAATTTCGCTCCTTGAATGTCCTATCTCCCGTCTTTTTTAAGTTACATTAGTGCTACCCTGTCCTAACTCCAAATTAGCCAATCACAAGGTAAATCTCATATGTTTGAGAAATCCCATTTCCAAACAAAGTCGATTTTGTCAGTGCTATCCTGTCCTATCTTTTGAACCAATCACATAGCTGTATTTCGTCAGCTGATTTCACTTTCGATGTCAACCAGGATGGCAGAAGGGTGGACCGACGGATCGAGGGAAACATTTTCGCAAAATTCTCATATTCTGTAAGTAGCTTTAAGTAAATATTTTAATAATTTTGATAAAAGATATTATGAAAATTGCATTTCTTTCAAATATCTCAATATTTGAAATTGTAGTTGTTCTCTCTAGGACAAAAATCTTACTTGCTTTTACTGACATTGTCACGGACATAGGACAACAAAGCACTGAGTCTCTGAGCGAAATACTGTAGGAGTTAGGATTTGTAATGGACATAGGACAACTAAGCACTAAATTTTGTCTCACTGAATGAAAGGATTAGAACATGGGATGGACATAGGATAACATAGCACAAACTACCCATGATAGATCTGCATCCTAAATCTAGTTAATGTGATCTTGCCCATCTAGACTAAATCTAGATCTAGATCTAGTCTAGATACCCGGTATAGAAATCTAGATCTAGATTCTAGATTGATTCATTTAGATCTAATTTCTGATCTAGAGCTAAGAGCTTCAACTAAGTTTTTTTTTCCATTAAAATTGCCATAATTTGCAAATAGATCTAGCTCTAGACATTAATCTCTGATGAATATGAAAATCTATAT
>BLXT01001978.1:71671-97474 GCA_019648995.1 Plakobranchus ocellatus | reverse complement strand
ACTACTCCACACAGGACGATAGCCCTTACGCGAGGGACAATGAAGGTAATACAATACCGTTCTCAAATTTTGTCATCATTCCAGCTTCACATAATTACAAGTACACATTTGTCCCGCTTTTTTCCACAGTGAGGTTCCTGATCCTAACGTTGTTCAGTTCCATGATGCCGAGAACGGGTCAGGTTAGTATAGACCCTTTTACAGTTGCACATATCTGACTTTGACCGTCATAAAAACTTCATCTGCCATTTGAAACGCTTCATTAGTCTTTCAAAAATCCTTCATTTCCCCAGCGAAACACTTCATTTGTCTATTCCATTTTCCTTTCATAAATACCCCAGTTGCAGTAACAAAAACTTAATAAGCCTTTTTACCCTTTACACGAGCCATTTGATTTTTACCTGCTATCTCATATAACTCACGAATCATGAGAGCAACATTCTAGGAATTGGAGGAATTTTACAAAAAAGAGCTTTTGATTTTACACGCTATTTAGCTACCGCTTAAGCAATGCAACCTGTATAACAGGCATTATTATATGCAGAGTCAATTTATCCGCATATATTTATCACAGATGCATCTTATGCCCGTGAAGGCTTTAGTTACGTTGTACGACGGTAAACACTATAAGCTACACAAAAACTTAACTCTATTTAAGAAATCTGAACTTACATTCTCACTATTATTAAGGTATTCAACCTCAAAATTTACAATATGGGGTTGTAAAGCTAGAAGCCAACTCATTATAGTGGGATTTTCAAACTTAGCGGCATTCAAATACTACAAGGGGCCTGATCTGTCTACAGACAAACTCTTTACCGTAAAGATACAATGCAACTCTATGTTTGTGTGTATTTTTGTGTATGCGATCCTTACAAGGTTGATATAATATATTGTCGCTTGGTTTTCGTGACTTCTGAAATCCCTAAATATAAGCATAGTATGATAACAAAATCGAGTTTCGCTGCACATTCATATTTATCATTTTCATGATTCACAAACATTTTTTTAAAACAAGTCGATGTTTCAATATGCCTGATATATAATGCAACGGATATATGGAACCTTAATATTCTTATTTTCTAGGTAAATGGATATTTGTGTGATTCTCAAAATCTGATAAAGGATATATAATTTTAAGTAATGGCAAATGTATCCTACGATCCTACGATCCTACGAGGCTCTGTCCATCCACTGCAGGATGTAGCCCTCCGCATCACGTCTCCATTCGTCACTGTCTCTCGCGTCTCTGCACCACGTATTTCCCTTCTTCTTCACAATGTTGTCTCGCCATCGCCTTGCTTGTCTTCCTCTTGATCTTTTGCCGTTCCTGGGTTGCCATTCGGTGACTCGAAGGCTCCATCTGTTGTCCTTTAATCTAGCCACATGTCCAGCCCATTTCCATTTTTGTTTCGCCACAAAGTCTACGATGTCTTGTAGTTGTGTTCTTTTTCTTATCTCACTGCACTTTACTCGGTCTGCCAGCTTTATTCCTAGTATCTTTCTCTCCATTGCTCTTTGTGCAACTCTTAACTTTTGGGTCGTAGCTTTTGTCAATGACCAAGTTTGGCATCCGTAGGTCATGGTGGGGAGGACACACTGATCGTAAACTTGTCTTTTTAGAGAAATGGGCATTTTGCCGTCTAAGAAAATCTCTCTGTTTCTTCCGAAACAACTCCAACCTGCTCTTATTCTGCATGTTACTTCTTCTTTTGTTGTGTCTTTCAGATAGGTTGTTTGTCCCAAATATTTGTAGCTTTCGACCTTCTCAATTTTTTCTTGTCTATGGTGATGTCTTTGTTGCTTTCAAAATTATTCATGTATTTCGTTTTTCCTTTGTGCATTTTAAGCCCTGATTCTAGACTGATGTTGTTCAGCACATTCAGTTGTTCCTCCATGTTCTCTACTTTTTCTGTGACAAGTGCAACGTCGTCAGCAAATCTGAGATTCGTAAGTGTTTCGCCATCGACATTTAACCCGTGTTCCAGGTCTGCTTTCCGGAATATCATCTCGATGGCCGCTGTGAATAGTTTCGGAGAAATAGGATCCCCTTGTCTTACGCCTCTATGTATAGGAAATGATTCTGACTCCAGATTATCAATATGAACTCTTGCGGAAGCATTTCGGTATATGTTTTCAAGGATGGTGACATACGTTTCATTGATGTTGATTTTTCGTAATGCGTCGAAGATGGCAAAATGTTCTACGGAGTCAAATGCTTTTTCGTAGTCGATAAAACCCACGCAAAGTGGAAGATTGTACTCGTTGGACTTCTCTATGACCTGATTTAAGGTGTAAATATGGTCGGTGGTTGAGTATCCTTTTCTGAACCCTGCTTGGTCTCTGGGTTGGTTTTCGTCTAAAATTCTTTCCATCCTTTTTTGTAGGAGTCGTGTGAAAAGCTTGTAACTATGCGACAACAGGCTGATTGGTCTGTAGTTCTTTATGTCGCCAGGATCTCCTTTCTTGTAGATAATAATTATTTTTGCTTCTTCCCAACAGGCCGGAATTTTGCGTGATTTTAAAATGTCATTAAAACAACTTGTTAGATATTTTAAAACTGGTTCGTCTCCGAGTAAAAGTATGTCACTGGTGATGTTGTCTGGGCCGGGGGCTTTTTTCTTGCTCAGGGCTAGTAAGCAGCTCTTGACTTCGTTAGTGGTGAATGGTGGTACTTCATCACTATCAGGACTTTCTTTTTCACAATTTGTCGGTGTTGGTAGAGTGCTTTCATAGAGCGTCTTATAGAAACTTTTACAAATTTCGAGTATTTCTTCTCTGTCTGTTGTTTTATGTCCATCGTTGTCCTTCATACATGAAATTTTCTTTTTGCTTTTATATTTATGTGTTTCCTTGGGGCCTTTCCTTTGTTGTAGTATCCTTATGACAAAGTCTTTTCTTTTTCTTCTGGCTCTTGCTCTTCTTTTCTTCTTGACTGTTTTGTTAACTTCGCTGTACTCTACTCTTTCAGCTCTAGTTTTATTGTCCTTCTTTCTCAGTTCTTTTCTTCTCTGTTCCAGTTGTTCAATCATCTTATCTTCGGTATTTACTTCTTCCTCCGTTTCAATGCGTTTTTCTGAAACCTCGGCAGCAGTTTTTGTGATAGACTCATTTAAAATTTCGATGCTTGGTGTTTCGTTGGCCAGAACTTCAAATCTATTTTGTAATTCAAGAAGAAATATAGGTGCTACTTTCTCTAATTGTCTCACGTCTATTCTGGGTGGTTTCTTTCTCTTTATTCTCTTGAGTCTTTCCAATCTCTTATTGATGCAGATTCTACTTCGCACCATTCGATGGTCACTTCCTATGTCCACTTTTGTAATAATTTCTGTATTCTGAGCCATAGACTTATCTGTTGTCAAAATAAAGTCAATATGGTTTTTGTAGCGGCCTCTCGGAGATTCCCATGTCCAGTAGCGAGATGTTGGTTTCTGGTAAAAAGAATTAGTAATATATAGCTTGTTTGCCACACAGAAGTCAATCAGTCTTTCTCCTCTTTCATTCCTCTCTCCAATACCAAAGGGGCCAATCCACTCGTTCTCTTCGTCTGCTTCCTTAACGCCTATCTTAGAATTGAAATCGCCTATTATTACCTTATATTTGCATTTTGGGTCCATAGCGTTTTCTAGTTCTTCGTAGAAGATCTCAACGTCGGCGTCGTCGTACTCTGTTGTTGGAGCATAAGCTTCAGTTAATTGCAACGATTCTCCTTGAAGCTTGATTTTACATGAGATTATTCTGTCCGAGTGTTTATCGAAACTCTCGATGTAGTCCTTTATATCTTTATGTACCAAAAAAGCTAAACCTTTTGTGTTCGGTGATTCTTCTGTTCTCCCTGCGTCATACAGCCAAGACCCGTCTGATAATTCTACACTTCCTTCTCCTTTTCTGTAAGTCTCACAATCCTATCACGCTCCATTTAAAACCTTTTAATTGATCTTGTAATTGTTCTAAATCCTCCTGTGATGCTAATGTTTTTGTATTGTATGTTGCAAAGTGTAGTGTGGCGGTGCTTCCTTTACCTCTATCGGCCCCACAGCGTCCCGGAGGCTTTGACTTTGGAACTTCATGCGAAGGCGTGCGCCTTGAGAATAAAGTCTGCGTTGCCGGGAAATCGCCTCGAGAGGGATCCCCATTTTGGCCTTGGGAAATACGGCCTCCTTTATGTTGTCCTATCATGATGCGGGTAAAAAGCCTACCATCAACGCGCTGGCCGGGCGTGGTATTGACCGGTTTTTCGTTAGAGGTTTTCCTTCCTGTAACATCTGGTTTTACTCTTCCAACTCACGAAGCAGTGAGTGGGCCTTTTTTCGTTAGAGGTTATCCATCCTGTAGCTCCTGGGTTTACTCTCCCAACTCGCGAAGCAGCGAGGAGCAGTTTACAGTCATACTTAGAAATGTATAATGTTTTTGAAATGCTATTTTGTTATATTAGGCTAGTTATGCAACAGCAAAATTATATACAATCTTTACAAGGTTCACGATTAATATATTTTACTTGGTTTTAGCGAGTTCTGAAATCCCTTTATATAAATTAATGATGTAATGTTAGGTATTGTAATTAGACGCAAGTGCAAAAAAAAAAGGTATTTGCCTCCTTTTAGTGAATGTCATCATGATTATGTTCCGAAGTTGGTAAGAGTATTTAGAATAGCACAATATGTCCAAAACCAATCTTAATAAATGAGGCTTTTTTTACGCCGTTACTCTCAGTAACACTAGGTTTATGTATTGGTGAGTACTTTTTTTTTTCAAGAATATGCAAAAAAGTGTTCAAACATAATAATGACGATAACGTACGTTCCGGCAAACCTTCATATTTCATACGAAGTTTCTGTCCCTCTTCTTGAAAGAAAATATAATTTAGTATCTGTTTTACAGTTATTTAATCTTGATTCTCCACCGTCATACACCTAATCGCACTTTAGGATTTTCTAATTTTTTACTTGTTCTCAAGAGTGCTATTTTTACTCTTTCTTTTATCTTCCATATGTCAAGTTAGCTTGACAGGCATTCTACTTTTACCTCTACCAATGATCTATCCGCACCATAATTACAGTTGTGCTCCTAGTATGACAATCCTGCGTTCTTGCCAAACTTTTTAAAAATTTTGCTCTAAAAATGTATTCGCCTTGACTACCTTATATAATCTTTAAGTTGGTTTTTCGGCTATGCCACAGTACTTGAATATTAAATTTATTGTCTGCATTTTTTTCATAGACGTTTGCCATATTTTCTTTTGTACTTTATTGCATTTCAATTTGCAACGTTCCACAGGGAAGATAGAGGCACTGGCATCCAAAACTGCTACTACCAAATCTACACTGCGATCACGTTATCCAGCTCCTCTTTAACGCAACCATCGCCATTACTGCCCTGTCACATATATCATGAGCAATAACAAGATTGCCACCATTCTTAATTATTTTATAATGTTACAACTCCTCATGCAAACCAATAACATCACAAAAACAGTTAGTGTTGTATGTCACATAATGATAATAAAAAAAAATACTTATAAAACATACTTAAAGGAAGTACATATTGTTTACACAAAGCCCCTATGCATTTGATCTATGCGCAGTACCTTTAAACTATGTTCATCTTTTCTTGGCTGAGTGCTTGTAAAACTTGTCACTCAGTTAGTGGGAGCTTGATACAAAAAAGGTAAAATATCCTTATAGATCAAGTGCTGCATTTTTTATGTGATTCGTGGAACTGCCCATGTCTTCAGGCAAGCGTGCTTAGCAATTTCATCTTCCATACTTTTCTTAGAGGAATGAACTTTGCCTTATAGAAAATGGCTGAAAGTAGATTTCAATGTGGAAAGCTCCATGGAAGTCCACTTTCTTTTCAAGCTAGCAGATATTATTTTCTCTTGAGCAATATCTTCATCTGAACTACTGTCAAGTGATGGCACATTCTTCTTTTCCTTTTTTTATGCTAAAGGTTCAAGATCCTCCATGTCAAATATCTCAGAGAAAAGTTCTCTTCGTGCCATTTAAAAAGGAGGAACCAATTCATGGACATTTCCTATCAGTTCTTACCTCAACTCCTTAGACTGAACAGCTATGTCCTCCAACCATAGAAATCTCATTGAGACATTTCCCAGTGTATCTTCTAGCTTGCCCAGTATCAATCTCCATCATGACATTTCCAACGTAGATTCATAAAGCCTGTAAAAGTCATGATGAATATTACATAAAAAGGAGAAAGCCATCTGATCTTGGCGGCGGTGAAAATGAAGAAACAAATAACACTTGTTACATATTAAATTATCAATGGCAAAATAGGTTATGATGTCCCATCGACAAGCTCGATTCCTGTGTTCTCAAAGGTAACTTAACCTTTGCCGTATATGTTGTGCTGAAATTGGCAGAGTGGCTCTTTCTGGATCATGAGTATCTAAGAATGCTTCAATCGATCTATACAAATAAGCTGTTACATTTTAAAAAGCATATTTTACCACTTAAAAATCGATCTGAAAAGTTTTACTCCTCCCCAAGCGTCGTGAGCCGAAAAACGCACTGTGCAAGAGTAGCAGATTAGCTACCTATTTCATCTCTATGGTATAACTAGATCAAAAGCTACGCCTATTCTTCAACGAATCGGACTATTCACTGTGACTTGCTCAAAGTGAATTGAACAATAAGATAAGGATAAAACTATCATTTTATGATAAATTATTTTCCCCCTTTATTGGAATATTACTGTAGACATCATCATAATAATCTTAATCATTAACACATTCATCTTCTCAATCATAATCATAATCATCTTCACCAACACCAACTTCATCATCATGACTGACAATCATCATCATAATCTTCATCATCTCCATCTGCATCATCATCACCACTACCTTCACCTTCATTATCATCATCATCACCAGCCACATCACCTGATTAAATGATTCCAATGGAATTTCTCTTTTTGAGAAGATGTCTCATATAGTTAATCAAAGCATTTATTAGTTTCACAAGTGCCTATCAAAGGTAACCCATTTTCACTATTTTCAGGCGAAGCAATAGAGAAGGTTTATGGAGTAGTCATGAATTTTTTACTATACAAAAGTGTTGGTCCAAAACCGCTCACAACGTACAACGTGTTTAGTAACAGCGAATAAAAAAAAAATGATTCATTTCTTTTCAAATGGCCCTAAACTACATTTGAAAAGGCTGACCTACATTTTGGTGACATTAGCACGTTCAAAAGTAAACTTGGAACTAAAATTAGTGAAAGTAATAGTTTGTTGTACAACATTCCAAATTAAGCAAATACTATTACTGTTTACTTAACATTATACGTGGAATCCAAAGCTCTTAAAGAGAGGAGTTCTGATTCAGTTATGTGCTACAAGAACAATTGAGAAACAATTGATGACAAAAATGATATTTAAACTTATTCAACAATATATCAAACTATTAGTCATTTTAAAACTGACTTACCTCTGCAGTTGTCCTTGAGAGGCCGTTCAAGGTTGCCAGTTAAGAATCCATCATTTGTACAATCAGTTTTAGGTACAGTCTATAGAAGAAAATTTGAGAATGTACAGTTGAAGATTTCCTGATGTTAAACTTGAGTACTTAGGAATGAGGAGCATCAAGAACAGAGGATAATAAGTGAATGACACCTCAGAATACTCTTGAGTGTGTTTATACTATTCATAAAATGTATTGTGACCTAAGCAGCAGAAAACGTTAGACAAAAATAAATATACGATCGACAGCAGAACTGAAAGCAACACGAAAAACATAAAGTGTCATCAAATACTGGCAAATCACATACGCAACATTAATCGCGTCAGGTTCCTACATTTTTTTTGGTGTTTATTCCACATCGCGTGTCTATGAATAACAGGAAGATGAGGTGACACCAAAAGGGTTAAATGAAAACAATTATTACAATAAAAGTAAAACGATTCCCTTTCCCCATTCCTCATAAGAACAAATCACATTTTCAAAGTTTTCAACGAAAAAGTGACTAAATTTCTTCATATCGTAAGTCCACTTAAATTTGTGTATGCCTCTCTAATTAAGATTTTTCAATTTTTATTCAACCCTGCATTGACAATAATATTTATGCTGGCTTATAAATTGGCTGCAGCTTCAATATCAGTAGGATTCAGTTACCTCAATGGTTGCCATAGCTCCTGTATGTGAAGTGTGTCTGTATCGGATATTCTATCTCACTCTCACTGGGTTATCCATCTGCAGAAAGATATTGTGGAAACAATTTTTAAAGGGAATGATCAAAATGTTGTTCAGTTTTTTTTACATTAGGGCAGGATTTTCCTCTTGGACATACTTTACATGCTGTAATGGCATTTCTTATTGATTGGGCTTGAGTTTAATGAGGTATCTGCTATTCTTCTGTATACATGTATGTGTTTTCTTAACTCGCTAGGTGGCGTAGACTTTAAAAATTATTGGTTTAGAAATAAAAAAAAAAACGTATACAAATGCCGTACTTCCAGAAACAGATAAATACGTTTAAGGATCCTGAAGATGCAATGGTGATTGAAGGAAATGAAATACTAAAAGTAAACAAACACCAAGAAACTTTCGCACTAGGGCTTTATCAAGAAAAAATAGAGCCTTAGGGCGAAACGTTCTTGCGTATACTCTGTGTTGTTTTATTTGTTTTTATATGTTTGAGTTGGCGTTTGAATACTTTTACTATATTTAGAAACAAATGGACGACAACTTAACTTATCTATACATCTATCTCTACTCTAAAGAACCCCCCTCCGAATACCTGACAACCATTTAGAAAATTAATGATTATGCTTCGATTTTTTTCACTAGAGCAACTAAAATTATGAAACTGGATGAAACATTAATAGTTGAGCTGGGCTCGTTGCTGCGTGTTTTTATATCTTACTCAGCTACTCTCTTTTTTGCCTGAATCGATTACATCTACCCCTGCTAAACTGTTCTGGTGTAAAACTGGAAAGCAAGCCACACACTTACTAATAGAACATCATACATATAGGCTCAGAAAAAGTCAAGGTGGGGTCTAGGGCGGAATTGGGATGGTTCCCTTAGAAAGACAAAGACACTAAAAATGGACTCAATAGACGGAAGTAATTTATTTCGATAGGCCGAGTCCGAGAGGGCACAAGCAAGGAATAACGACACATCAAAGAATAACTTCCATTAAATCTGTATGTAACTAAGATCATGTTCTCTGTTTACGTGTGAGGATTCGGCTGCATTGGGGAATAATTATGACTAACACGGAAGTAAATGGGAGTAAAAAGTATTACCCACAGCCTACAACTTCTAGAAAATACTTTTTATATACACAAGCTGATTTAATCAATATTAAATCAAAAACCTCTAGATAAAGGTTGAATTTGCAGACTTATGGTTAACTAATTTGACCGATCTAACGCTCTTATTTATTCTCTCCTTAAAACTTAAACTCTCTCTCTCTCTCTCTCTCTCTCTCTCTCTTCCCCCTCTCTCTCTTTCTCTCTCTCTCACACACACACAGACTCACACACACAATCTCTCTCAGCAAGGCATTACAAATCTTACTCGAAACTTGCTGCTTTCTTTTTACTTCCGTATCCTCAGATAATTCCAAATTCTTAAAAGTAAACATGGATTCTCAGTGCTATTTCTCAGCGCCCTTTTATCTGAGGAAAACGCCGGAGCCTGATATTCTGTTTACCGTAATATGGCTCTCGGAGGAACGTCCGCATTATGTCCGCCGCCGTGGCCATGACCACCCTGTCCTGCCATCAAAGGATATTTTCCAGGGACTTGTTAGCCTATCCCGAGGTATGGGCATTGTCCAATTCCATGCCGATTTCCATGAATATCCGTCCGGCGCAGTTTGCTAAGTTGCACGGCTCTTCGAGTTTCTCTGTATTTTCGGAACAGTAGGGCTTGAATTAACTCAATAACATCCGTATCCCAATGGGTCGGCCTATTGCACGCTTTCCTATCCCGGTACCATGGCAATTCTAACTGAATACCGCTTATGGCAAATGGTTCCTAGAAGGGACGAAAAACGTGAATTTTTTCAAGGCTTGGTCCAAAAAGTTTTGAAATTCAAAACAAAGTTTTCATATATTTAAATGGAGAATAATTTTCGAATAGCATGGTAACTTACCAACATGTTATAAATCTATAATTAAGTACTAAACTCGGCTGTCTATCTCTCAGTGATCTCCAACAATCTCTTCATCGTTTTGTGTTATCCGCCCAGGCAGATTAAGTCATTATTATGCAAACAGATCATGCTAGAAAAGACTCGAGGTTATCTTATGTAAACGCTTTTATCTAAAATTATTGGCAAACCATATATTCTTATTGAGCCCCTCCAAATACGTAAATATATTTAAGAAGTTTATAGTGGCATCCCAAGATTATCTGGTCTCTTGGTTACTAAGCAACAACTTCCTACAAACAATGTTTTTGCTATTTCGAAAACCTTATAAACGTCTCTAGAACTAAAAAAGGTCAACGAAGCGAAAAACAGCAATGCTCAGTGTCTCTCTCTATTTTTTTGACGATTTCAAGGAAAACTTATAAGTTGTTTAAAAAATTATAATTACAGACTTCATTTTACATCCATATTTATACCTATGCTTTGCTCTGTTTTTAACAGATTGACTCGATCTACATTAAAGATCCCAATGATTCAAGAGTTAAACAATATTTGAATTTGACCACAAAAGGTGAGTGCGAGATTAGAGCAACAGTGTTGTGACTTTTGAGAGATTTATGCACATCTGGTCCGATCGCACATTTTTATACCGGCCCCTTACAAAACTATTAGGTATCTTAAAATAAATCTAATAACACAACAAAATACCTGCGTTTCCCCTTTAATGCATAACAAAATTGGAAGCACAAAGCACTGGCAGGTTCATTGAGTGAGAGACTCGTCAAAATCAGTAGCTAGTAAAGCAGCCATGCCAACGTTTAAAATTATATACTAGTCACGACGACAGGCAAATTGAAGCCAGATACAAATAAGGCAGTATGGTCGGTGCTAGGTTTTTGGAGGATATTGCTTTTTTTATATGGATCTTTGAAAATCACATTTCTCTACGTTAAAAAACTTTAAAAGTGGCCAGGACAATTCTGTCTCTGATTTTTTTTTCACTTTTGAACCACGCTCTTTATCGCCCCCATTTCTCTTTCCCTCTAAGTTTCTCTCTCTTTGCTTCTCCTTCCAGATTTTCTGCCCCTCTCTATCTCGTTTTAGCTCTTTCTCCACTTTCTGACCTTAATCTTTTTGTGCGGGACTTATTGTGCATAATTTTTATCTGTGCTAGTCTTCCTTGAATAATATAAATATGATCTGATCATTACATACATTGTCCAGGTATCATCAGCCTAGATTTCCAACTTGGCAAAGAAGCCAATCAGGGGCACTGGAAAATTGAGGTCAACCTGGATAGATTTGATGAGACCAAACGACAAAAAACGGTCGGAAAATTCACTGTGAGGAAATATGGTGAGTTTTTCTTCAGATCTACAACTAGTTAACATAGCAGGAGGTAACATCTGGTCAATGAATCAAAGAAGAACCTGTGAGGCCACAGAAAACGACTAATGCTAACAAGTGCAACAAAATCTTTCATTTTCCATGAGGAGAGAGTAACAAGCTTGAAACGTGTCTAACCTGTTTCTGTTCGAGTGGTCTCTTTTTTTTAAATAACACAACTGTCCAAGACTATTTAGAGTTGCTAAGTTTTCTGTTCCATTGGTAGCAACTGTACGTTTTCAATGTCACATCTAAGCCTCTATAATCATAGGACGAGAGGTTCATTTGCAGTATCGAAAAGGCGATGAACTTGTTAAATTATGGCAAAAATATGTCCGACCACCTTGTGAGGTAAATTCAAACAATGCTTTTTTCCCAAATCAAGTTTCTTTCATAAAATAATTATTACGAACTGAAAAAAGAATACCCATTTTGCCTTTTTCCATGCCAGTTCCACCCCCCTTCGAAATAAAGATTGAACCTCCTCCTTACATCATGACGTACGATGAGAATATCTCAGGACGAGTGTGTGGCAGGTATGGTATTCAGGTACAGAAACAAAAATAAAAACGCTGAAATAACTCAGACTGATTTTTCTTTGTAAATAATCTGTTCAGCCTCGTTCAATGCAGGGACCTTGACCTATTTACGCGCTCAGTGATTTGAGTCGTCCAGTATTCGGTGCACGGATCACCGCTTTTTCCATGAGAGTTCAAAGGAAGTGGGCCTTCCATGTATACCCATACAACCATTATGATGGCGAAACATTATCATCTACTAAGGATGATTGATTGATACACTCATAGTTTTGAAATACTGCTGCTGGATTCATTGTCATTGTTTTAATTTTATTTTGGTTCATGCCTTGCTGCAAATTAAATTGGTTCTAGTAATATTAGAAATCAGAGATAATTAAGTCAAGCTTCATCATATTGATTCCCGTACTTGAATCGCCTTCGTTCTCCAACTTTTGTGTATGACAGATTTTCACGTCGTGATGTGTTGCTCATGTTTTGCTGTGTATCCGATTGTGTAATGTCTTATTAAGAAATATCTTGGTTCTCAATATGTTTCGTATCAAAGTTGCTCACGTCTTGCCATATATTTTTAATTTCGCGTCTTGTGGTGTTACATCTTGCCTCGTTTCACGTTTTCCTTAGGTACACACATGGCAAGCCAGTGATCGGAAATCTTTCCCTGAATCTTTGTTGGAGCAGAAAATTTGTTCACATTGTCTTACCTGAACTTTTGCGGTGCCATCATATCGACGCTAGAGTAAGTAATCGACCTCCCCCCTCCCAAAAAAAAAAAAAAAAAAAAAAAAAAAAANAAAAAGAAAAAAAAATGGAAAAAAGGTCGTCTTTTTATTACTGTCTCCTTACACATTACGTGCAAAACTAAATATAAGTTATCCAGTACTGCCCATTAATCTCCATCATTCTGAGCAAACTCTTCATCATTGTTTCGAGAGGTATCAGGCTATCAAGCATATAATAGCTTAAGAGAGGGATGGAGTTGAAAAGATGAGCGGTTGCTTCAGAAATAATTAATTTTATGCCGATTCGGGCAGCATTATTGACACCCATAGCTAAGAGCGTTAGAGAAAAGTTACCACAGTTTAGAAAGATAAATGTTAGGGGTTTTAAAAAGCATCAGCCCAGGAAAAGGCTGCAAAGAGACATTTAGGAGTCACGACCTTCATTTGACTCGGCCCTTTTCGTGTGTTAAAAGCTCCGAATCGAAATTCTTGTCTTGGGTGGTTCCTTTTCTGAGGACTGTCTGCTTCCTTGTTTTTTTTATAAGTACCAAACAAGCATGAACGTTATTCATCTCAAGTTTATTTGTTTGACTTCAGGCACTATTTGCTTTGCGCTACTCTGTTAATGGTCTGGCTGAACACTGCCTGTGAGAAAAGACTAAAGGAAAGAAATAATTCTCAACTCCCGAATAAAATTAATCAAAAAGTTTAGAAATGTAGATGAAGAACAATTTCGGAACAGCAAGGTATTCTTACAGGTTTCTACAAAGTTACTAACGTCGGGGGGCTATCTCTCAGCAATCTCTAAGCTTATCTTTTAAAGTTAATGACTACAACTTCCAGAAAATACTATTTACATAATACACAGGCCATGGGATCAAAATCAAATAAACAATCAATACCAGAAAAGACATGGATTACCATCTTATGTATTTATGGTAAGCCTAAAAGACTGACCTATCAAATACTCTCATTCGTCCTATGCCCGATATGTAGACATACCTGTAAGTTTCTTGTGGCATCACAAGCTTATATCGTTTCTAGGACAGAATATTAACAAACAATATTTTAGCCATTTCGAAAACCTGCTAGAAATCCATAGATCTAAAAATATACAATGGCACTTAAAACAGAAATATGTTTAGCCAATGCTGAATTGGAATCGAACTGAACACAATGAGCAAAGAAGGCTAATAAATAAAAAAAAAAAAAAGAGTCAAGATCTGGAATCAGTTCACAGCAACTGATTGTCAAAATTTCTCTTTAAACATGTATTTCCCTATCGAATAGCTCTACCTTTATCCCAATTATCTTTACCTCAAGCTCGATGGGTGCTACAACTTCTCAGTTAACGCTAGCTTGGTGAGAATTAAATCTCAGCCGTTCTGTGAGCTTCATATCAGGGCCAAAATTACAGAAGACGGAACCGGAATAACGGTATCCCAGTTTCACGCAGGACCGCAAGAGAGCATTGATCCAATACATGTACGGTTTGATGACTATTCCAACAACTATTTCAAGCCGCGGCTGCCTTACTACGGGAAGGTATGGTCTTCTATTGCCCTTAATGTTATTATATTGTTATTACCGCAATGCCAACTTTCTTTTTTCTGTTGATTACTCAGAGCACTAAAGCAAAACGCTTTACAGAACATTAAGTCTGTAAACATTACAAATGTGGAACCTCACTCCAAGGAACATACATTTAATCACTTTAAGCCTCTAAATATACCGCATTGTTATAAAATTAAAGAGTAAAAAAAACACACAAAAGTCAAAGCAAAATGGTTAGAAAAGGTACAAAAAATGAAAACATTTCGCATTGACCATTTTCTAAATCAAGCACTATTGACAATTACAGCGAGAAGAATTCAATAGCCTTAAATTTATCAATTTTTGCTGGTAGTGCAGATTTTTTATATTGTCCTCACATACACTATTTTAAATTAAAATATTGCACACACAAAGACTGATTCTGTCTATTCCAAAATGTATCTTATTTCTCATATAAATTGATCCGGTCAGAAGCATTTACAAGTACAGCATTAATATATATGTTGATAATATAGATTCATTTGTAAATATTGAAACTTAGTTTCCATCTGCTTTTGCTCAAGGTCTAATCGTCAGAATGAGAGAAATCGAAAAAGATGTTCTTTTACCTATAAAGATACAAAAGCTTTTTTTTTTTCAGGTAATAGTAACTAAGCCGGACGGAACTCCAGCCTCAGGGGAAGCTATCGACGTGATAGCCGATAGTAGGGACAGAACTCTCCGCTTCAAGAGAACCTTCACCACAGACGAGTCTGGTGTGACAAAGTTCGCGTTGTGTGGAAGTTTTACTGAAGTCACCAAGGGTATAAGGATCAGCGCAGTCAGAAAAAATACTGAAATCGACAACTTATCGGAAGCCATGGTGAGTATTAACGCAAAGATCTTCAACACCATTGAATACTGAGAGCTCAGGTTCTTTAGGAGACAAGGTGAGTAAAATACTAGATCACAAGCTTTGGGACCACACTGAGATCTACAGCTCTTTGGGAGTCAAAGTTAGTACTAGCTCTGAAATCTCATGCCCTGCATACACACAGAGCGATGTCTAGTCTATGGGAGATAGAAGATAACGAGAGAACTATTACTGTAAATTCCAGCTATGCACAAAGTGAGATGAGTGTAGGGACTGATACGCCCAGTTTCATAGGAGCTGATACGATGAATCCAAACGATGAGATCACTACTTCTAAGACATTTAGGATGCGTCTCTTTTCTTCTATATGGATACATTTAAGTATTAAAACTGGCAATAATATAAATTTTCTTTGTGTGCGTTTCGCCCTGAAACCGCCTCTTGTACAGTTGATATTCTTTTTTCCCCTCTAAATATGCTGATACATTACATTTATTAGCCAAACCCATTGTTGATTTTTATTTTTTCACTTAAAGATATTCTCAAGAAAACAAAAGATTCGCACATTTTTTTTTCTTTAGCTTTGACTTGTGGTGTACAAAGTTCCGAAACATTATTGTTATTACACTGTCTACCTGCATATTTTACTCCATCTGCTTGATAAGGTTTGAATGGGGTTATAAAATGTCGTTTTGTAATTCTGTAAAACAACTTCGGGATTTTAAAATACGCCCACATAAAATAGCATGATCAAGTGTAACTATCTGTATTTTTGGGGATTATTTTGACCCCGAAAAAAATTTGTATAGGCATTCCATGATTGCTCTATTCAAATGTTGCCTTGCTATGTCTCCATCTCTCCATTCCTTTTCAAATTTGTGGAATTACCGTGGAGGTTGCTCTGCACATGTTTGAATCACTGAGCGGGCGTCTCTGCTAAAATGTTCTCATACTTCTTTTGGTGTCTCTTTTTCAATGTTTATATTTTTGGCTCATTTTTTAGCGTCCAAGCTTTAAAGTTAAGACATCTTGCCTAATTCTGTAAACGTTTATTGTCTAAGACTCATACTACTTGCCTGAGACGCCTCTTCCGAAGTGCTCAAGTGCCTTGCCTGGATTTGTAGGCATCTTTTCTTTTCTGTTCACATGTGCGGTCTATCTATGTACGCAGCTCTTCTATTCTCTTCACAATCGTGGCTTAGTTGTTTACCCACAACTACTTTACTGTACCCATTAGTGGCCTAGCTGTTTACCCATCTCCGCTTTTCTGCTTACATTTATGGCATAGCCATTTTTTTTTCCTCTGGTTTACTGTACCTACAAGTGGCCTAGCTGTTTACCCATCTCTGTTTTACTGTTCAAACTTCTGGCTTAGCCATATTTCCTTCTCTGATTAACTGTTATCACTTCTATTCTAGCTGTTTAAGCTTCCTTGCTTTACTGTTCCCACTACTTTTCTAGCTATTTGCCCATCCCTGCTTTATTGTTCACACTTCTGCCCTGGTTGTGCAAACGCATCTGATTTAAAGTTATATATTTTTTTTGCTGACGATTGTTGGAGTCTTCGTTTTTTTTCGGTAAAACAATTAGAGAAAAAATTAGAAATTACATTTTCAAAAAAGAACTTTTTCAAATAAAATCTATTATTTTTCTCTGTGAGTGTAACAAAAACTAGACTTAGGGTTTTTTTATTGAACGCACGTCAACTCGAGAGTTCTAGAAAGAACCAGTTTAGGGGAGTTAATTTATGCAAAGCGAAGGAGAATGCATTACGTAAACGAACGTGACTCATGTTCTATTTTTAGCCCAGGGGTTTTTCCTAATGTCTTTTGAAGACTGCTTTTATGTTATTTTAGGATTATGATGTAATATTCTAGATCTATACTTTCGAACATTCTACGCTTGCATTTTGGGATAGATTTCCAGAAATTTGTAGAGTTTTCTTTGAAAAAGGTATAAATACCGGGAGAAGATTGGTGAAAGGAGACTCAGACTCAGATAGAGACACAGAGATATACCAGTATAACACAGAGAGTTCATAGAGATCACACAGAGTACGCAGAAAGTTTTTCAGAGATTATAGAGATTGCAGTAAGATCATTGTATAGCGATTACGCAGATTTTTGTTAGAGCTAGATCTAGTTTTCTTATCGACGGCCTATGTGAATATTGTTTGATTTTAATTTCCTGCTGTTGAGTTAAATAAACTCAGTTTTTACGTATTCACACAATCTCCAGAGTTCCATTATTTCAGCTAGGTCTATATAGATCTAAAGAACTCAACGTCCTTCATCAGAGGTATTATCTACCTTTTATTTCTGGTGTTTGTGACAGTGAGTATCTGCTATAAATTGTCAGATTTATTGTTTTACCAAGTTTGCTGTATCAATAGCTCAATAACGAAATGACGCTCAAATGTAAAAGATTTAAGTGTTTGTTTCATCTGCTTACTGTCTACATCCAAACAGCATTTCTCACATTTTCCTTCTCCCTCTGTACGTACTTACCTACTGCATCACCAAAAATCTCTTTCTTTATTGCTTCCATCAACACATGAATTACTGTCCTATCTCATATTCTCCTTCTCACCTTCTCCTTCTTTCTTTCTCCTTCTCATCGCCCTCCTACTCAATCAATAAATTCTCCTCCCTATCGACTCGACTTCGGCGTTGCTGTCGTCGTTTTTCACATTCTCCTTTTCCTTTTTGCCTTCATCACAACACCGCCACCACCACGACTACCACCATCACAATCACCACCACCACCACCACCATCACATCATTGTCATGATCCACTGTCTCCTTAACCATTTAGTTCGTGTATCATTTGGAGTGAAATCATCATCATATTAATCATCATTGGCAAAATGACAAATAGAAAATAAATTTCAACCAGAGTACCCCATAAATATTAACTAATCCTTGAAGTGCGCTTGTATGGGGTGTGTATAGGTAGGGGGAAGATGGGGAGGAGGGTAAACTAGGATCGAAATTTGGACTGAAGTTTGGTTTGGAATTGAATGAAATTCATACCTGCTAGCTGAAAAAAAACTCAAGTGGAATCAACGGATTGTTAAGGTTAAACGAAGGGTTTGCTTTCGCATGGTGTTTTAGAAGGTTAGGTTTAGGGTGCGATTTGGGGTAAGTGTTGGTATTAGGTTATGGCTGAGGAAAGGTAGGGTAACTGTAAGGTTAAGGTAAACTAAGAGTTGCAGTTAAATAAGGCGTGAGGTAATGGTTGGAGTTATGGTACAAGCTAGGGTAAAAGCTAGGGTAATGATTGTGTGAGTTAAGGATTGAAAATATTTCAGGCTGGTAATTTTTAGATTAAGTGTTTTCAAGGCATTCTACACTTAAAGAGTAAGGTCAGTGTTAGGATCAGTACTAAAGTTTGAGTCGCGGATAGTATCAAGTAAAGTGCAGTGTACAGTTGAAATGTTAAGGATTTTAATCAACCGCTCAAAATGATTCCAGGACCCTTGGTCGGGGGGATCGTATCCTAAGAGGGAATTTCCCGACATCCACCATGTGCACCAGTGGTTCTCTCCAACCCTGAGCTACGTGCAACTTCCCAAGTTTGATTCGCCTCATCTGTGTAATCAGACTTTGAACCTTACAGTTATCTATACGACCAGAGCAGGATCTAAAATGCAGTTTCAGTATCAGGTAAGTCATAACTTTCTAACCAAAAGCCTATGGTAAATGTGCAGGATTTTGCAACTAGTATTTACACGAATAATTAACACTTTCTGTTTTAAACAACAATCGGAGTAGAGCCATTTCAACGAAGATTTGCTGGGTGATAAAAGATTAGCTATAAACTGAACGACAACTTAAGTGCAATTGTTTGTAGTTTATAGATGTATTTTTAAGCAGGTGATAACATGTGTTATAACACAATAGTCAAGTCCAGGAGTTTAAAAATAAACATTACTATGAAAGCTAATGCTAAAGCTGTTTATTTCAAAATACCTGAAACGCAGTTTCTGAATATGAAATCGTGAGTTCTGGATAATGAAATATTACTTCTTACGTAGGACAATTAGAGACTTAATCTATAACCTCGTCAATTCTAAATGGATGAGAAGGATAATGGAGCTAGGTAGGATTGAAAGTAAGAGCTGCAAAAGAGTTCAAGATCCTAATTAGGACAACGACTTTTCATAGAAACCCACTGTGTAGAAGGTTGTTAAGAAAAGGCTAGTGAAAAAACCGGCAGAAGGCAAAAGAAAACCAAACAAATATCTAGATTAACAAAGTAAAGGAGGTTTGATATTCAGATTCAAATTCATCTCTTGGAAGAAATAGCCATGTGGAGCAGATGGCTCCAGGTCATCACCCAGCATGTGCTTGCAAACCAAGCGCAAAGTATAAAGAATCATCATCATCATCATCAGGTATCTTGTCTATAACAGACATTGGCGATCATATTCCTCCACTCACACCTATTCTCAATTAACCTTATAAAGTTGTTATTGCTATCCTTGCCTATTGCCTATGACTTAAGACTTTCAATAAAAGTTATTCTCTGTCTACCTCCACTGCCTTTGCCTTCAATCTTTTCCAGTGATGGCTAAGTGTTCTAAACCTTTGTGTCGGCAAATAAAATCAAAAAACTGTATTTGTCTCTGTCTTGTGGTTTTAATTAGTGATCGCTCGAGATTAGCTTCTTTCAGCATCAATTCACTGACTCTTTTTCTGTCCATCATATCCTCATCATTCTTCTGATAAACCACACCTTTACTGCTTCTAGTTTTTTTTCTCTATTTCTTTGTTTATTGTCCAACACTCACTATTATACAAAAGTATCGACCATACACTTTCTTAAGGATAGTTGGGCCTTCTATGTTTTTCTCTGGGTTTTTTGCACCTATCATCTTTAAAAAGTTCTTCAACATATTCTGATCATCAGTTTAGTATTTCCTTCTTTTTAATTAACACTGTTCCGTCTTTAGATTTGATGCAGCCAGGGCTACTGCATTTGATTTTCTTACCACTGACGTACTTAATTTTAGCATGCATGAATTTGTTGTCTATATTTAGCTTTTGCTCTATTTCCTGACTGTGTTGATTAGTCCATTCTTCACTTAGTCCATTCTTCTTCCGTCGCATTGCATTCATTTTGATCTTTCTGTTTGGGTCTTTATTATTTGGCTCCTATATTTTTTTTTTATTTGCGCGTTTCTTCCATTAAATCGAGTATTTCTTTGTTTATCTATTTCTTATGCTGTTTTTTTTTTAAATCTTTTTTGAGAACGTTCTTGTCTACCATAACTCTTCTATTCCTGAGATATTTTTTAGACTCTCATATTTATTATGCATAGGTATAGCAATTGCGGTTCTTAGTTTTTCATCAGAATTTAGTAAGTCCATTTGGAATTTAGGATTAGTCTTTGCCTTTCTTAATTTCTTAAGATAATCTGAAATGTACACACTACTGGAATATTATCTGAATCGCAGTTGGCTCCCGGCAGTTATTTCAGTGTTTTGACGGCGTTTGGGAACCGGTTCCACCTAGTTTTATGGAACCTGCCCTTGTTCATCTTACCTCAGCAAGCCCTAGAATGTCAAGTGCATTCTGTCCGTTTTCTAACTTTTCTTTTTGATGCAGTGTACCCACATTCTTTTTTGCTATTTTTGATGTTTGATTGATATTAATTTTGGAGCCACCTGCTGAACATGGCTATCCGTGCCGAAGGAGAGATTTGGATTGGAATCACAAACCCCCTTTACGTTGTTAAGCGAGGTTTTAGTTGTTTTGGATCACTATTCTTTCCCTTGGGAAGCTACATCAGTGGTTTTCCTTTGCCTACTGGTGGTTTGTGTACGGGCTCTCCGCTAGCCTTCGTTTCGCAACATTTTGTTGGACAACAAACCCACAAGGTAGTGGGGATCTGTGCATGGCCGTTGTCCTATCAAGGATCTTCCGCCCTTTGCATGTGTTATTTTTAGTCTTTCTGGGTCCCACCTCATCCTCTTCTTCAATTTAAAATAGATGAAGTTACCGGTTCAATCACCGAATCTCCGACTGATGCAGTTAAACGCCATACCCAGGACTAGTATAAAGAATAGCAACGCGAAAAGTGTGTGCACTGCAACAAAAGGATAATGTTGACCAGGAAATGGATAGAAAGATCCTGAACATCCTCGAATTTTCTGAAATAGATGGAAACTTTCCGTTAGAGAAACATACATGAAAGAGGCGTAGGTTTCTTATTAGTTGAAGCAACAGCAGAAAGTCTGTGGAGATGATGTCCAAATTTTAGAAAGAGTAATAATGCTAAATCTTAAAATCTAGTTATTCTTCAAATACATGCACGACTCTCGATAGTGTAGAGGAAGATGTAGAATACTTTTATGGACAGAGAATAACTTCATTGAATGCCTTAAGTCAATGGCAAAAGGTAAATGTAGCAGGAACAGCCTTATAGGGTTAACTAAGGGCAGGTTTGAACGGATGAACATGTTTACCAGTATCTCTTCCAGACAAGATATCTAAAGAGGAAGACACGCACAAAGGATCCTTGGGAATTATTATAATTTACTGCACTGCCTTAATCATTGGGGGCAACATTATGTAAATAATTAGCATTTACTGGAAATTTTGAAGGTAAATACATTAGAGGTAGACAAAGAGTAGTTTTCATTAAAACCCTTAAGTAGATAATGGCAGCAACAACAGCAATATGAATTTGATGGAGAAAGATTCCAGTGGTGGAATTTGATCGCCAATGCCTGTTCTAGATAGCGCACCGAAAGAAGAATGTTATGTAATCTTCTTAACTAGTAAATTTGGTGGTCAGCAAACCACCAATTTGATTGTTATCATTTGAACTCCTTTTTTATCAGAATATTTGCTCCATCATTCTGTCTTTTGTGGTGGTATACACTCATCTGACATAATATTCTAAAATAAATTGCCATCACTTTATCTCTGTAAGTGTTTACCTACTTTTGTTGTTCATTAGAAAAGAGAATACTCTTTCTCTTCCTTGATGTTTTCTTCTCATTTTATCTTTCCATCTTTATAGAGACATACATTTATATGAACTCATTGACTTCTGTTTATCGCGATAACCGTCTGCCCACAGGTGATGGCGCGAGGAAAAGTCGTGATGAAAGGCCAGATTGACCCGAACGAAACTGCCACGCCAGGTGGTGGAAAAGCTATGCCGCCGTCAGACATGTGTCTGCAGAAAGACGAGGCCTGGTCGGGAAAAGAGACACCAGTCCTAGGCTGGTCTTTTTTTTTTAATTTACAAAGATTAATGATACAATCCATGTTTATTTTGCACCGACGCATGGCGAATAAAACAGTCACCGTTAATTTTAAAATCGAGCGAAGAAATATTTAAATCATGTGAAAATATTTGGCCTTTTTGATCATGAGATAAAAGTTAAGAAATGTATTTGTTATTACTCTGACTTGTTTACGCATTTTCAACGTTAAGGTTATATTTTATGTCATGCTCGTTTCCTTAGCATGTTTCTATGGTAGTTTATTTGTGTTAGTCATTTTTTTTCTGATAAAGCCTTATGGCGAAACGTTTTTATGTATAATCATCTATTTCATCTGTTTGTATAAGTTTGTGTTGGTGGTTGTTTTCTTTTAAAACGTTTATGATGAGAAATTTAATTGTGTTTCTTAAAATAGCAATAAGTTTTGACAATGAAGTGCACGGTTTCAGTGGAATCACTTTTAAAAAGTTGATGAAAAGAAACTAATGTGTTTTGCTTTAATCCTTCTATGAACACCAGGGATACCCTTTGATACGTATGTGTGTTCAGGTGTTGACTTGTTGATGCAATCGTCCTCTGTCGTTTCCAGTTGGACCAGCCAGTGTTTTCGAAGAACCTACAGTGTGGTCAATGAATGTCTCTGACTTGGTGCTTAATTTCCTACTAGAATTGGAAATCCAGCCTATCATGTTCCCTAAGTTCATCCTGCTGTTGTATCACGTGACGGAGGAAGGTGAAGTGATGGCAGACAGCATGCAATATGACGTAGCGCCCTGCTTTGAGAATCAGGTAAAAATCCATTAAAATCTAACAGAGTATATGGAGAAAAATTTTAAAGGAATCTGTATAATAACTCAGATATTTCTGTAGACACCGAGTTCCCTTAATTAACCAACTATGCGAGAGGGATTGGCCTCTCGGAAAAGTCTGTACATGTTATTTACACCCCTGGTGACTTGAAAATCTGGGCATTCATCTGAAATATGCCGGGCAGTGTAAAGGGTCCCTTAGGCAAAACAAAAAGTCTGTTCCTCATTCTTGAAAAGCTATCGCTGTGTGGCCCAACCGAAGCCTACACATTACCGTCTCTCGTTTTCTCCCTGCTCCTTGTTGAAGTCTTCTTCCAAGTTAGGAAGTCTTTCGTGGAGTTTGTTTGCCCCCTTAGCATCCCAATTTTCTTGCCAAATGGCATGGATAACGCTCTGTTTAGATCCGCCTAATGGTAAGTTTTCTACATTCTCATTCTTAGCATATCTACGTAGACAGGAATCCAGACAAAAGAGATGCGAATATATGGTGGACATTTTTGGATTAAATTGTGCAGGCTTCTGATATCTTTAACTTTAAAATTTTTGATTTGAAAAGCCTGTAAATCTGCCAGATTATACCAGGATATGCCCTGAAACTGAGCACTAAAAACAAAAGACCCGTCTCTCAGGCAAGTTACCTTCAAGCAGTCTGGGCGTTCTAGAAAATAGGCTGCGGCTGCAACCTTTTTTCCAGTTTATAGCCGTCATTGTAAACCACATAATGGTTGAAAACATCTTTCTTTTATTCTAAAAACATTCTTTCTGAAAGAACACCTCGCTAATATCTTCCGTCTTTTGTTTAGTTCGTGAAAAGTCAAAGTTAACTGATGCTCCTACCGAGAGAATACGAAGGCCCTGATGATGTATAGGGACCGGGGCTCCCAGAATATGGATTTTTTTGCCGAATTATATAGGGTACTGCCGTATTCTAACTTTGACCGGACTATCGTGCGACAAAGCTTTAGAGGGGTGATTCTGTTCGAACCCCAGTCCGTATGGCCCACAACGCGTAATAAATTTAAAGCTTTACTACATCTCGTTTTTAAATAATATATATGTTTTATTAAAATTCAGCCTTTAGTAAAAAAAATCATCCCTAAGTATTATGCCTCACTTTTCACTGGAATTGACTGGCCATCCAGATGAAGGGCAGGCTCAGTGTAAATCTTTTGTCGGTGGAAATGATCACAGGTGGTCTTTGAAATCGAAAATCCAAAACTGTTCTCGGAGACCTTCTCATGTAAATCATTAAAACATAATTGAATAGTGCGCTCAAGATGCTGCAGATGTTTGCTCTCCGCATAAATGGCAAAATCATCTATAAAATATAGAGGCATTCAGAATTTTAGAAACAAAATTAATAGTATTGTTTATTTTAAGGTTAAAAAACATAGAACAAAATATTGCTTTGGTTTTCCTGGTAGTGATAAGAAGAAAAAATGTTCTACGCTTTAACTTTAAAATAATGATCTTTTAGAAAATTTGAAGTGAAAAATGGGCAAACTGCCCTTAAAATCAAAATCGAATAGGTCTTTTAGAGTTCAGTATTCTCATACTGTATCGAATCTTTTTCAAGATCTAAAAAAAGCCGCAAGAACTTGTTTTGTTCTAGCATAAGCCTTTTTATTAAAAGTGTCCAATATGACCAAGTGGTCTAATGTGCTAAGGTCCTTCCTAAAACCGCACTGAAATTTCGACAGTAGGTTTCTGGACTCAAGCACATGGGCCATCCGCTAGAGGCTCTTACACAAGCATATCGTAAGCGCAATAGGTCTGTAGTAGGAAATCAGAAGGATCCTTCCGGGTTTCGGAATTAAAATCACCGAAGCTTCCCTCCAAGATGGAGGGATGTTTCTGGTGGTCCGTATGTTATTGACACTGACAAATTTACGGAGAATGTGCCTCAAGAACTTGTAGTACACACCATCAAGACCTGCTGCCAATTCATTAGATTTATTAAAACATTGTTTAATTATGTAAGAATAACAGGTTTGTTGTCAGGTTCTTTATTTTCATATGTCAAAATTCAAATTTTGCTTTTTGCCACTCTGTTTGACTTCCTGGAATTTTGTGGAATAATTTTGGAAGGCAAGTTTTTAGAAAAAAAAAGTTTTTAGCCATATAATCTGCATGGTCTTTAAGATCTAAAATGATCTGATCGTCTGTTTTAAGATGGCAAGAAGGAGAAAAATTTTAACCTTCGATTTTCCCAATTTTCTCCATACAGATTTAGTGAAAATAGTAGAGTTCAGAGATGAAACATATGTTATCCAAGACCCTTTCTTAACTTTTTAATTATAAATTTACCCTTGGCTTTTTCTTTTTTAAATTAATTAAATTTTTAACTGAAGGGGTCTTAAAAATACTTTCTTTGAACCTTTTCCTTCCGTGGAGAGCCTGCCTAGATTCCAGGGTAAATCAGGGCACTTTGGTTTTAAATTTCTTCCCTTTATGAAAGGGTATAGATGACTTGGCCGCATCGAGCAGCGTTGAGGTAAACTGCTCGACGTCGGCTACAAAGTCGTCCAGAGACACTTCAATTTCTCTAACCAATAACCTATTTATTTATACATTTTTTTGTAAGGC
>BLXT01001978.1:42614-61633 GCA_019648995.1 Plakobranchus ocellatus | reverse complement strand
AGTGACAGATTGTTATAGAAGGTGGTCTATGTTTCTCGATGCTTATATACTGTGACGGATGGTGACAGATTGTTATAGAAGGTGGTCTATGCTTCTCGATGCTTATATACTCTGACGGATGGTGACAGATTGTTATAGAAGGTGGTCTATGCTTCTCGATGCTTATATACTGTGACGGATAGTGACAGATTGTTATAGAAGGTGGTCTATGCTTTTCGATGCTTATATACTGTGATGGATAGTGACAGATTGTTATAGAAGGTGGTCTATGCTTCTCGATGCTTATATACTGTGATGGATAGTCATAGATTGTTGCAGATCGTGCTTGTTGATGGTTATACACTGTGATATATAGCGACAGATTTCGCAAGTGATAGTTGATGCTCCTCGTGTTTATACACTGTGATGGATAGTAACCGATTGTTACAGATTTATGGTTGATGCTTCTCGATGGTTATATACTGTGATGGATAGCGGCAGATTTTTCCAATAGTTGTTGATGCTTCTCGATGGTTGAATACTGTGACGGAGAGTAATAGGCTGTTAGGTACCGATGGTTATCGGTGCTTTTCGATGGCCATGTACTCTGATGAATAGTGACAGTTAAGCATTGGTCATGTACTGCTATGGAATGAGACAGATTGTCAGTTGGTGGTGATCATGGATTGCGGTAGATAGCGGTGCTCTGTATGGTGTACATTCAAAAGGCCGGTTGCACGATTTGAAAGATTAAGAAGTACGTCTTCATGACAAAATGAGTCTATTTTTTGGTATTCTCATGAAACTGAATCTGGCAAAAGTGGGACCGTAGCTTTTTTCAAATTAGTTTCTCCATCAGAATCGGTTAGTGTTATTCATCTTGATGCACATTTATGTAGGCAAACGAAATGTGGAGTTATGTGACTTTTCAGATTTTTGACAAGATTGAAGAAATTGCAAATCCTTTGTATGGACCAAACACCGCCCTTTACAGAAATTACTACTGCACGGAGCGAATTGAAAGCATTGAAGGTAAAAAATTATAGCGAGCAAAATACAAACATTATGATCTTATGCCGTTGACAAGTTTTTATCTTGTTATAATAATGTATGAAATGTGTTTGAATTAGCAGACTCACAAATTTGCATATACTATTTTTCAGAGACCACTGATTTGGTCGAAATAAATATTTTTATTTTTTTTTCACAAAAATCATAGAGAAGAATCAGGCAAGAAGCAGAAGGACGTGGCATTGATTCAAGATATAAAAATAACCTTCCGGCCCAAACCTTTGCATAAGTATTAGACACCTCATATGAATTGCCCGGTGATATATACTGAGAATGGTACATGCGAGATGTAAAATAAATTTTAAAGTATTGAATGTAGAAAAATGAAAGAAAGTAGTTTGAGTTCGAATACTTGTTCAAATGATTACAATGACTAACTTGCTGTTAGAAAAAAGAATAACTTGCTTTGTTGATAATTGATCATATCCGCCGTGAATGTAAACACTGAGAGTATGTGATATTCTTTGCTGTGCTTTGTACAGGAAAGCCGGCAAACGATGATGATTACACCTACACGTCATATTACTGGGATACCATCAATGCTTTTGAGGTAGGTTTCAGTGTGTAGGCATAGCGCACAGGAGAGTATCAAGATGTAAGCATTTGTTTGTTGGAGTAAAGAGGTTAACATTGGATGAGTTTACTTTTTGTAAGGAATTAATGCAAAAGTGAAGTAATTTCACTGTTGGGGAAGATCGCAAAATAGCCAGGGAAATAAAACTGTTAACCGTGTAAGCTTAATTAGCCAATAAGAAAGATTGCTTCGGGAGTGAAATCTTCAAAGTTTAGTTTAAAGGCTCACACAGAATCTTTTGCTTCCTCAAACAATGAAAGTCTTACCAATGAACAGTATGCAGCCTGTATTTACGAAATTGTTTGAAAGTGTATTATGTCTCTAGATCTTCAAAGCTTTGACAGACTGTAAAGTTCAGGTACACTTTTGAAGGATGACGCAATAACTACTGGAATTTTTATTATTGAAAATAGGAAGGGGACAGGTCTAGTTTATCCACTTAAGTGTTGCTCTTTTTAAATTATCATGATATCAATTACCTCTTTCTGAAGAGGGTGGTTTATTTATACAAAATGTTCCAGCTTTAGACATGCTTAAAGGAGCATACTTGAGGTGGATCCAACGAGTACCAATTTATGCCAAAAAGCTGTTTGTATACATCTGAAACTCAAATTCTAGTGTGAAATCTCTATAATACATGCGTAAAGGCCGCCTTAAATGTGGACAACTTTTAAGATTTTCACATATCAATCAACTGATCAAGATACAGTGGAAAATTGATCTTTTGAAATCTCAATGAGCTTTTGTGTGCTAATACGTCATTAAGCTGATCGAAAACTAGCTTCCTTTCCCGTAATCACGTGTATTGCTGCGCACAGGACAGGAGAATATTTAACAACATTCGATTAAAAAGTATTCATAGATTATTATGTTTTCTGTGAATGTGCATATATGGAAAACTCATGCAGTCTTTTGAAAAGAGCTACTTCTGATGCCATGTTTATTTTTAAAAAGGCCCTTGAGTTTCAAAAACTTAGTGAATAAAATGAATCCCTGGCGATGCCTAACTCACCCTTGTGATGGTCTGAAAGTTTTTCAGTTTCAAAACAATTGCGATTGTTTACTTTGTGACTTGCCAATATAGATTAGCATGTTCTTCGAGTATCACGAGTGGCTTTGCGCTATTCACTCATAGGTCTAACTGCACAAGTAGTTCTTTAAAAAGCCTAATGAACAGATATCATTCCAAGTTTTGCCGAAAGTTTGATGAAAACTTTTTAAATTTTAAGTGAAGAAAATTTTCAGAAAACAGGTAAATTTCCATGGTTCTATAGATCCACAAAAGCATTAGATCTAACATTGGAGGTCTTGTCTCTCAGAGATCTCTCCAACAATTTCTCAACTATCTTTTTGTGTACATCGCCTACAGCTTCTCAAAAATATTAGTTATATAATACCCACTAAATCAAGGCAATATCACGCAAACAAGTCATGCCAAAAAAAAAAAAAAAAGATGAGAAATTACCACGTGAGATAAACACAGTTAACAAGACATATTGATCAGTCAAATACTCTTATTATCCCTTTCCTAATAAAAACATCTCTGGAAGTTCTCAATGACACCCAAGATTATCTGATTTCCAGTTGACGATCCAAATACTTCCACTAAATAATATTTTTTGTACTTTTGAAAACGTTCTAGGCGGCTATAGATCTAAAAAAAGGTAAACATGGCTAAAAAAATAATAGCATTGTCTACCTAAAATAGACTTAGCCGTGGATGGATAAGAATATGACTGAATATTACAAGTGAGCGAAATTTAAAGTCACATCCAGCACCCAATTTTGTCACAGTAAAGAGAGGTTAATTTGTACATATTGATGATTAAAGTTGAACAATAATATGATTAATATACACCAGGCCTTGATGGTTTCTAGCATCAGAGACACGTTCATCAAACCGTAATACAATGCATTGTTGTACTATTGTTGTTTTTGCACTGCAACGGTCATTATTAGAAAATCTTTAAGAAGTTGTGACATCCCATAATCCACTGTCGTCTGGAGGTCTGACCTTGAGCGGAGTTACAGGGAGCTAGAAAAGCTTTATATGATATATGATTTTATATCTATATAAAATTATTGCATTTTGATATATACATATTTGCATACCAGGTAATAGCAGAATTTCCGAAAAAAAAGTACTGTTAAAGTATCACTCATGGATTTATCGCCACATCCGCCCATCTTCCATTTCCAAAGTAGATTGATTTTATTTCACATTTACCTTTTTGATTTGCCTTAACAGATGTCCGGTACTCTAGTCCTGACTGACCTTGACCTAGAAACACGTCCATGCCGTAAATTTTGGAATCATTTTCGTAAGTTTAGGTTAAAAACCCTTGGAATCACAAGATCTGTTTTGATAGAAAGGTTCAAAAGCACATACACAACAGTAGAAAGATACTTATGTGAAAACAAGGCGGCAGAGAGTCTTCAGAAAAGAAACCACGTTTTGTCACATAAGAGTTATGACTTCTAGGTGTCTCTGTGCTATTTTTTTCTTAGATTTTGGTTTTTAAAAATGAGATCTTTTTCTTTGCGAACTGTAGGGACTTTTTTTCTAAACGTTCTAACGATTGTGACAAAATCTCTCCCGGTAGTTGGACGAAACTAATTACCTATGGATTAAGTGCTCATTCCTTTTACCCTAAATTTATTTGAAGCTACTCTCGGCAGTCTCAGCTAGACTTCAACGGCCTATGTTTTTCTCTAGCTACTGATAAGTGTCTACTCAGAAGGTTGTAGGATGATGTTACCAATCACTATAGCAGCATCTGGGATTTGTATCCAGCTTTTTACAGCTCCTAACTCAAGTCCTAGTATTTTCCTTTAGTACATATATTTGCCTTTTCATTCTAACTCATTTCTGTGCATCGGGCAACTTTAAGATGTTTATTCTGTTCGGGGAGATCGCCTGAAAAGCTGCAAGTTTTGGTGAAACTCTATTGCATCGCCAGCTGAACCTGCTCTTGCTCAGAGAGACTTCGCAGGAAATGAGAGCATGTTCTATAGTCTGCTTGCCATGGCATAGTGGTCATGTGAGATAATCTTTCATTGCTCAAAGCACCAAATTTTCATTTGAGGTAAAAAATTCAAGATAACCCCTTGTTTACGAAGACATTTTTGTTGTCCAAGTAACAGTTTAAGCTCAATAGATATAGTTTATATTATATTAGAATAAATGTAGAAAAGTTGATCTCTTCCTAAAATGATACTAATGGTTCGCTGTTCGATGAAACTCATCAGTCCCACCATATATTTACAACGCTTTGTTCATGTGAACTCAGAAGTTTTAGATATTGAATATCTCGATTTTGTGCTAATTTTTATTGTGGTTATAATTATTAAAAATTTTCAATGACATATTGAATCATAAATTTACACGTTTTGTGGTGTAAAAGAAAGCTTAGCTTCACTTTGCGAACAACAGTATCTCATTCTCAGCTTTGCACACACATATTGTATCAAATATTATTTAAAAGATCAACAATATTGACAAACATTCAATTATTTCGCTGCAAAAGTTAAAAAAAAAACCACTTTACACATTGCATTTTCGCGCAGAGCTGCACTCCATTTTATTAACAGCATACACACCACACCTCCTTCTTCGCCCAACAAACAAATGATGATGAACTCCCACATTCCCCTTCCTCAACCAAGCAGGCACAGAGAATTTTGCATGCTTTTTTTCTCTTTTTTTTGAGCTAAAGGAAGTGGTAATATTGATGGACTTCTGGCGTTTGATAGATGAGCCAAGGCAATCAAAACTCTTGCGCACATGCATCTGAAGTTTTTAAAAAATCAGATTATCCTCATTCAGTTTGCGCAACGAATTAAAGAATTAACAACAGTGCGATCAATAATTCCAAACAATATGCCACGCCACAGCTTCTTAGCCTTGCGCCCAATGCCATTGATTGCAACTTCATGTTTCCTTTAAACTTCAAATTGCTCACGTGCCCATTCATGTCTGCACAAATTCAAAGTTTATATCTCCTTTTGATTGGCTTCATTAGGTCATAGTGTTTGAGATTGCTTCTTCCATTCAAAAGAATCATGCTCTCAACAATGCGATCTACATCATAACTTTTCTACATTCCCGTTTATCAAACTACGATACACTTTGTACAAATTGTCCCTTTTGCCCTGAGGTTCAGCTAGGTTATCACTGATATGAAGATATAACAGGATTTCTAGAAATATATATCTTGATGTAGTTTATGATACCAATGGCACATGCAAGTCATCGTCCTGACTCCATTAATGCGAACATGCTGGTAATATATGGCAGCCCTTGAGGAAAAGTGCAGGCATTATCACTGTTGCGATGTAAAATGCATGAAACAGAAGAAAAGGTATTTTAGTTTCTATTTTACCTTGTTGAGAAGATGGGTTTGGACGATCGAAATTCTGCTGGCACGCGATTAGTCAAAATCTGAAAGTGGTGTAAGCTAAGTGTGTCGAGCAAGTTTACAGTCGAAAAACAACGTCTTTGCTATTTTTTCAAAACGAAAGGTCGAACGTTGCAGAATTCTGTTTACTTCCCACGTACAAAAAGTCCGGAACTTGCAAGTCCCGTCAACACACAAAGGGTTTTAGGAAGTTTATTCTGAAGGAAACCATGTGCCACATATTCCAGAAAAATTAAAGCGCTTCCCAACTCATCCAATGTCCTTGTTTGGATAGTTGAACTGCTTTTCACATTCTTTTAGAGTACGATTCTAGTCTGATCCTGTCAATAATCATATCTGCGTCCTCTTTGCCATTTGTTTTAGGCACTAAATGACATTTGTATCCAGTTTTTTACAGCTTTATACTTTAAGGGCTTGTTTTTTCTATTTTATATGTATTTGCCTCTTCCATTCTACAGTCATTTGGTACTGTGAGTTCAACCATAATGATTTTCGAATAGGCCTTGAAGCTATCAATTATATTAAGGCAAAAACTTCCGAGTTTGTAAGTGTTTGGAACTGTATGGTTTGTCATTTATTTTAGGGGAAAATGTCATAAACTATCTGTTTCAGTAGTCAAATTTAAAAATTTATACTTGAAGCAAAAATCTGTGTCATTACTTAACTACCGGTATCATAAATTGTAGAGAAAGCTAGTTTAGAATACTTTAAAACAGCAATTAATTTAGAGTGAAAAAAATGATATCGCGTCGCGATTTTAAAAAATATGGCTAAGAATTAAATTTGCGAATTTCTGCACTTTTTTTCGTGGAATCGAACAAATGGAATTTTTACTCTCAAAGAAAAATAGAAACGATATTTTAACCAGCCGTATCTGTATTTAAGGAAACTCTTCTATATTTTGTTGGTATGATACCATCTAAGTACATTCTTTGGTTCTTAAAAGTTAGAAGATAATATGTTTAGGTCTTGTTTAATGATGAATCCTATTTAAAATGTATATATTGTAACCTTTGTAGTCTATCTATCCTGCTTCAGCTTTTATTCCACACAGAAACATCTTTAGCAGGCCTATTGGTAAATTTGAGCCGTTACACCACAGACATTCATCTTATAAAAAGAATTTTTGCACACGTGTATCTGATTTGATTAAACCATCTTTATCAGACCAATTAGCACATTTGTATCTCTTTTGCTTCAGTGATTTGAAAGTTATCAGAATAATTTCTGTAGTGCAAAGGATCGATCAGTACATATCAAGAACCACTTTTACAAATCCGCACGAGACGAGAAAAAAGAAAAAAATCCAACAATTTGACGGCTTGCCGAGAAAGAAAGCTAGGAAGTATATAGAGAAGCGGAACGCGCTAAAAGGAAAAGAGAAGAAGAAAGACAAAAATAATTTCGTCTCGAAGTTCGTGATGTGAAGTCTGATCCTGAGATAAGTTCAACAGGTAGGACAAACAGGCCAAGTCATCAAAAGTGCTCTGTTTTGTAAACGGGAAAACGGATTTAGACAGTTTGCTGATGCGATTCGAAAGATTTTTGCGCAGTTTCTGAATTTGCGTCGGCAAGTGGGTGGACATAAACCGTGATCAATCACGTATATTTCTTTAAGTTGGTTCTCGACCTGTGACGAGTTCTGTGCGGCCATGTCAACCCGAGAAGGGAGTCACTGGTGTTCAAGGTGCAGGAGATGTTAAGACGAGCATGAATAATCAGCAGTTATGTTCAAGTGTTCAATATGATCATATCGCCCGAGACTGCATATATTCAAACACCTCAGCGAGGACACGTGCAAGACTAATAACGCAGGCGCTGCGATAGGGCGCAATAGAAGCTTTGCAGCAAGCACAATTCCTGCTCTGTAGGTGACGCACAAACTCCAGAGTAACATTAAGCATGAAATCCTTCATCGGGCAAGCGGAAATGTGTACCAGTTATGACAAACTGCCGCACTGTGAGATCCACAAAGGACGCGGAATCTCCGTATGCCTATCCTCAGAGGAGAGATAGACGGTCGAGAAGTCCACGTAATGAGAGAGACAGGAATTGAAGCTGTTGTGGTGCGCAAGGGACTGGCCGAGAAGTCTCCGCGAGAGCTGGCGAGAGCTTCGTGTTGATAAGAATCGACGATACAGCGTTGCTGGCTTAGAAGGCAGTGGTAGACATAAAGTTAATATTGAACAGTTGAACAGTCCCCAACAAGAAGAGCCAGCGATAAAAGCACTTGCGGGCGCGGAGAAAATTGCTTGATAAGGAAAAAGACCACATCCTCTAAGAAAATCACGGGCATGGAGGTTTGTGGAAGAAATAGAATAAACAGATAGTCTTACCAGAGAGACAAACTGAACATATTTTTAGCAAGTGCATCACCACACCAGTGCGTTACATTGGGCGATGTAAATACTGTTAAAAAAATTATTTAACTCCATTTAAGACACTGCACTTATATTTTCACTACCCTTAATGCATCAAAAGTTAACGTTGGGTTGTAACAGTAAAGTTGGTCTTATTATCACAGGACTTTCAAACTTTGCTTGGGGATTGCAAACGCTGCAGGGAGACAATTTTTTACTAGTGTATGCCAAAATTAACCCTTATCCTTATGAGAGCGGGACTAAGGCCAAGGCCATGTGCGCCCACTTTGAAAACAAACCTATTCATTATGTCGGGCAGATGCAGGACCGGTCTAAATATCACAGCTATTTTAAGAAGATGATAATTTCTCATCTGAGCACCACCCCGACTAACCGCACGCACTTTGTTTGTCTCACGGTAAGGTTCGACTTGTGTAGCCGCCTAAGGACCCCCTGAGAGTCCTCTCAGGTTGGAGTGTAGACCAATAGATCGACCATTTAGTTCGACATGAGGCTTATCAACATTTTCATTGCGTGGATCAGGGCTGCTAACGACTCCATAACTCCAAACAGCATCTTCAGGAATTCGTAGAGATGGTGCAGTCACAAACGCCGTCTTCGGGATGTCTTCTTGACGGACAGGTATCCGAAAGTAATTTTTTTTCGGGTATATCTTAGGGAAGTAGCTCTCCTTCTCTATGTTTTGAAATACGCCAGCAGGTGGTATCATGGGGTGAGGATCGAACGCGGTCAGCTTTTTCAGCTGCCTGTAATCAATGCAGGTTTGATTAGAGCCGTCTTTCTTCTTTACCTCGACGACCAGGCTTGCGTAGGGAGAATTGCTCCTCTTGTAAATCCCCAGATTCTTTATCTCCTCGAGCTCGTCACACAACGTCTGCATCATAGCGTAGGAATTGGATACGAAAACCAGAGCGGTCGCCGAAAATGCAGGGGAAACAGCCTGCAATCTCCTCCAGTTCACTACTTCTTGAACAGCTCATCAACGAACTTCAGGTTATTCACTGCTTCCTGGCTATCCCAGCCACCAAGCTCTGGTAAGGCTCCATAGCCCCATTGACCACAGCCACTATCTTCGACATCGACCTCCGCAGCAGTCAGACTTGCTGCAGATAAAGAGTCATCATCCGTCGGTGTTTCATCACTGGAGGTATCCCTCATGATCTATTTCTTTGCCAGTTTCACTTGGAAGGTTTTTTCCAGCTTACGTTATCATTAATACCAACAACCGCCAGTACGCCGAGCAGTCCTTTAAACTGCACGATCAACTTGTTCGACTGGGTAGGTAGGATAATTGCTACTTTGTCACCCATGCACGATTTCCTTCACTTTGTCGACTGGTCATAATAGTGCTCCTAATCGCAGGACTCGCGTAAAAATACTTGGATTTAATGAGAGTGACTCAGGCTGAAAAAATTCAACTAAACACAATGGAACTCGGCTTGGAATGTAAATGTAACACAAGACACTAGAATGAGACTAAAGAAATCGGGATTCAACACAAGACACCGGGATATTGGATCTACACTGGAGACAGTGAGACTCCACTAGAAACATTTGAACTTAGCTAGAGACACTGAAAATCATTATAAGATACTGGGACAGGACTAGTGCCACTAGTGAGACTTGACTAGGTATACTGACATTTGGATAGGGACACAGATGCACGGTGACTATGATAGGAACAATGGATCTCAAAAGAGTATCGAAACATGGGTATAGACATCCAGACTGCATGAAGAATATTGAAAGGGGCTAGAGTCACGCAGGCATAGTGACACAGATAGAAACACAGAGACCCAACAAGAGACTCTGGGATATGCCTGGAGACTCCCGGACTCAGACAGAGACACTGAGGCTAGATTAGAAACACTTAGACTTGAGACAAGGGGGCTGAACACGAAACACCAGGACTGGACTAAAGACAAGGGAGTGGACTAGACACACAAAGGCCCTGTGGGAGTCACTGGGACTTGGATAGAGCTACAGAGTAAGGAGACTCGGCAAGAAACGCTAGGCAAGAACACTCCTTTCAGGCTAGAGACACCCATACTTGACTTGAGAAATGGGGTATTGATTAGAGATACTAGGACTCAACAAAAGATGATGAGACTTGACTAAAATCACTGGGACTTGGCTCCAAACATACCGACTTGACTGAAGTCTATAACTAGGCGAAAGGCTTTGGGACATGACTTGAGACACTGGGACTTGTCCAGTGACAATGGGAATTCACTAGAGACATTGAAACTTGACGAAAACATGGAGACTCGGCCAGAGACATTGCGACTAAACTAAAATGATTCTTGACTATAGAAAATGGGACTGGACGAAAGATAATGGGATTCGGTTACAGAAATTGGGTCTCAGTGAGAAAAACTATCTCGACTAGAGAAACTTGACTCGGCTAGCGATACTGAGAAGAGACACCAGAACTGGTCTGATCTATAAGGTCTAGACTAGCGACACATGTCATAAAAAGAGATACTGTAGCGCAGCTAGAGACATGTGGACTCGACTAGAAATAAGAGGGTTGGCAAAAGACACTGGAATATAGCTAAAATATGGGAATCAAAAACGAGATTCTTTGACTGAACCAATTATACGGGGACTCGAAAGGAGTCACTGGGTCTTCATAGAGACGCAGAGACCCGACAATAAACACCGATACTCAACTTTAAATTCCGGAAATCAGCTAAGTATAATTGGACTTCCCTAAAAACCAGGATGTTTGATTTATTAGAAACATTAAGACACGGATAGAGACAATGGGACTCGTATGGAGACACTGAGACTGGGATAGAGACATAGGTACTAGGATAATGACACGGGGATAGAGACACTAAAACTGGACCATAGACACTGCGACTCGACTATAGAGTCTAGGCACGCCTAAAGACACAAGTATGCAGCTATGCGAGATAATATAGAGGCACTAAGACTTAGTAGCAGTATTCGTATTCGGCTAGTGAAACTGCGAATTGGCAATAGTCATTGAGACTCAAAAAGAGACACTGTGACTAAACTAAAGACACGTGGACTGTACCAAAATTAAGAGAGTTTGTAGGGGACTCGTGAACGGTTGGAGACACGAAGACTCGGAACACAAGGAGTGAACAAGAGACTCTAGGACTCAACGAAAGATACAGTGGCCTCACTAGAGAGACTTGGGCTACTATAGACACATGGACTCATTTCGAAACACTGGGACTAAACGAGAGACATTGAGACATGACTAGAGATGTTAGGACGCGACTAAAAACACTTGCTCTGTCAATCGAAAAAAATATTTAGAGATATTGGGACACGACTGACAACACTCGGACTCGACTCCTCGATACGGCCACAAAAAAACGGGGATTCGAATAGAAACACTGAGACCGAAAGATAGACATCGGGCACTCGACTAGAGACAAAAGGCACTGGAAAGACATAGTGAATCATATAGAAACAATGAGAAAAGACTAGAGACACTCAGATTAAGTTAAGGACACTTAGTTTTAATATGAGACTGTCACAAACACCAAAAATATAATGTAGATAATACCTCTGATGTAGGACGTTGAGTTCTTTAGATCTATATAGACCTAGCTGAGAAATAAGGGAACTCTGGAGATTGTGTGAAGAACTAAAAAAACTGAGTTTATTTAACTCAAAAGCAGGAAATCAAATCAAACAATATTCACATAGGCCGTAGATAAGAAAACTAGATCTAGCTCAAAAAAATCTGCGAAATCGCTAAACAATGATCTTAACACAATCTCTATAATCTCTGTGATCTCTACGAACTTTCTGCCTACTCTGTGTCTTCTCTGTGTGATCTCTGAGTGATACTGGTATATCTCTGTGTGTCCCTTTCACCAATCTTCTCCCGGTATTTATACCTTTTTCAAAAGAAAACTCTACAAATTTCTGGAAATCTATCCCATAATGCAAGCGTAGAATGTTCTAAATTATAGATCTAGAACATTACATCATAATCCTAAAATAACATAAAATCAGTCTTCAAAAAGACATTAGGAAAAACCCCTGGGCTAAAAATAGAACATGAGTCACGTTCGTTTACGTAATGCATTCTCCTTCGCTTTGCATAAATTAACTCCCCTAAACTGGTTCTTTCTGGAACTCTCGAGTTGACGTGCGTTCAATAATAAACCCTAAGTCTAGTTTTTGTTACAGAGACCCTAGAACGCGACAAGAGGCACTTGGGATTAACAGAAGATACTGAGATTCGACTAGAGGAACGTGCACTAGATTTAGAGCATGGAGACTCGGCCAGAGACACTAACACTCGTCTAGAAACACTTTTAATCGACTATAGACACGCAGACTCAGCCATAGACACGGGGACTTGCCTAGAAGCACTGGGACTTGACAAGAGACACTAGAGAGAACCCGCTTAGAGACAGTATTACTCAAAGAGAGAAACTGGAAGTAAACCAGAGGCATGGTAACTGCCCTAGAGAAGCGGGGCTTTAGCCAGGACTCAACTAGAAACATTCGAACTTGACCAGGAGACACGGGGACTCATAGAGAGATCTTTGGAAACAACTATAGACACAGAGAACTGGCGTTAGACACTGTGACTTAACTAGGAAATATTGGTCTGAAAGAAAGACACTGGGACTCGACCAGAGACATGAAAACTTGGCTAGAGACACTCAAACCTGACGAGAGATGATGCGGCTCAGCTGGAGACGAACTAATCAAGTGATAATTTACTTGAGACACTGGAACTCGACTAGGACAATCAACAATCGACTAGAGACACACGGGGTCGGAAAGACACATTTAGACTAGGCTGGAGACGCAGATACATGACGAAGACTCAAAATGACTCAATTAGAAACAGGGGGACTCCGCTAAATATTGGGATTCGACGAGAAACTCGGGGATTTTGGCCAAAACCACGTGCTCTCGCTTGGATTCACAAGGCTTGGCTAGAGACATTGGAAATCGGATACAGGCACAGGGCTTTTTGCTTGAAGCATGGGGACTCGACATGAGACACTAGGACTTGGCTACAAATATTAAGATTTCGGAAAGAGATACTGTGACTCGTTCAGAGATACTGTCACTTGACGAGAAAGGTAGGGTTTTGGCTAGAGACATAGCGAGTTAGTGAACTTTAAAAGATATTTTTATTGGGTTTGCTACAAGGCTGCGGGCTGAATCGGTCTCTTTGAACAAGGAATACACTTGGAGACAACGCACTTGATAAATTAATCTTTGCTTCCGTCTTTTTGTGAAGGTCTGTACATAACCCACCGCTTGATTTACGTCTCCCTACCAACAAAAGACGTGGGCGGTTGTGTATCGTGATAGACATGCAAAGGTTAACTTTTTATTTTAGATTTGGTCCATATCGGTTTATTTGGCTCATGTTATTTTTTCCTGAAGATGGGAGATGGCAGTCGGCAAAGATGTAATTATGTTCAACAAGTTTATAATCTCCCTGCCTTTTTGTCTCTCTTTTTCTATCTTCTCGGTTAATATTCTGGTGTGGACATCTTCTTATGTGGACTCTGGCAGCTGAGTTGGGAATCCTAATTGTGTTACCCGAAGACGTAAAAGGAACCCCAAACCCTGTCGTGCCTAACTTTCTCCAGACCTGGCTCTGGACATTGGTCGATGCCGGGTAGGCTACTTATCTTGCTAAGGTGCCTTGGCACTAAAGACAATTCACTTGATAAACTTATCTTTGCTTCCGTCTTTTGTGTTAATGTGGTGAGTCTTTGATGCAAGATTCAGGTTGTGAATGCTGCTTTTGGTACATGAACATTTCTAGAAGAGTAGTGCTTTGGATTGCATAAGCTATACTTTTTTAAAGTCAATACCAAGCAAAAGCAAAAGTAGAACGTTAAGTATCTTTTGTAATTCTTAGATAATTGGCAAAGAGAGCTTCCTTTTAATTTACCTACAGCTTAAATTTCCATTTGATTACGTTCGCTGATTAATTTGACGCTATAACTTCAGCCATGAATCCAAGCACGGCACATGAAAATATTTTTCACTTTCATCACATGATGTTGGTCACATGAACTAAATTGTTGCAGTTTGAATGTACCATTCCTTGGATTGCTTTGGTTGAGGTACTTTTTCCTGACCTCTTTTAGAAATAAATCTACTGTCTTTTCTTACATCTTTAAACATGCAGAGTGCATATTTATGAATATTTACGTGTGTGGGTCTCTTTCCTGTCTTTTGGTATCTATATAATTGGTGACAGCTGTTACCTCCATGTGACCCTTTGAGGCCCAGGTTCATGCCGGGCGCGGAAAATCAAAGTCCTTCCTGGTGGATGCATCAATCTCATGATCGCTTTCTTCTCATTTGCCACAGATCTTGATTGTGAACTTTATATAGCCTGTGAAATTCATGATTTTTTTAGAAGCTTTAATATTGCAAGCTAGATTTCGGCAATGTCATGCAGGTCACTCAGATTTAGAATATGTCCATATGTTTTCCAAAGCTTACTGGCCCGGTCTAAATGTAAAGAGGATAAAATCTTGACATAGCGTTGTGACATTGCCCTGATTGTGTAATTTGCTTCGTCCCAATTCAGCCTTAATACTAGCTTGAACACTGTCTAACAGCAAAAAGGGTAAACCCGGCTTAAAACGTAAATGGTTTAGTCTGATGTATCACTCAAGTCGGCAATTTTTATTGCACAGCTGTCTAACCAAGCTGCGATGGTTGGTACATCTCTTGAAGTAATTTTATAAATAATATCGATAAGAAAACAAATGCAGATCTTCCTAGTTGTTGTCTTAACACATGTTCAATCGCAACTGTATGTCACTGTTCGCTGGTAGCTTATGGAGCGAAATAAATGCTTTATTGAAACATGCCAGGTGACATGTAGATGTCGCAAGCAGTAACAATTGATTCTTATTAGGATGAGCGGGATGTGTTGAGCTTTGCTTTTCAATGACATCGGGAGAATCGATCCTGTGAGATTCACTGGTTCCCCTGACCAAGATGTTTGTCTTGAAGAATCCGTTTCATTTGTTTTCATATGATTTCAACCCCTCCACGACAAACAGCCTTACACACTGATAAGATGCCATTTGCCCAATATATATAGCAGAATGGCGATTGAAAGCGATGATTGGTGCTGATCAAAGGAGTCGATGACCATTCGACGTGCTCGCCTACACCGCAAACTTGGACGCAGTGCATTGTGAGGGACAAAGAAGAACGTTTAATTACATGGGCAGTTGATGAATTATGAAAGATGAGTTTGCACCTTAACAACTGTATTAAACAATGTCATGCAGATATGAACAAAATTATGCGGGAAAGATTTGGCTTTTGATTGAGTAAGTAGTTTCTTGACTCACAGAAACTAAGTCTGAGAATTTCTATTTTTAAAAAAAAGGTATGCCCTTGCAAAAAACATTGAGAATTCAAATTGAATAAATACTATTAATAATTTTTCCCTTTCACTCCTCTCTTTCGATTTTCCTGAACATATGCCTGTGATAGCAATTTGTTTTATCATTTTAATTCTTAAAAGTAAACACCTTAAGTAAAAGAAGCACGCTATTTTCCCAAACAAGAGGTTTGTCAGCCTTAAATAATTTGGAAAGAATGGGTTTACATCCTTAGTGAAATATTCATAAAAGTATCATGACTATAGCACATGTGAGGAAAATTTTTCTTGCCTTTCACCGCTTTGCTTGGTTTCCTACTTTCTGTAAACACCAGCTGCTTCTCTTCTTTTTGCCTGTGCTGGAATCACTTGCTTCACGCCTGCTGTATCATCGGTGAACCTTCCTAAAATTTAAGCATGACAGGTTACCCAAGTTTGATCTGATAATTTTATTTCATTTTAATAAACTTCTGAATTTTTAGGCTAAGATGCAAAAGAGTTGTATGGAAGGCACTGGCGGTCCATTGATTAGAATACTCACCCTGAAATGTGATTTGAACTTCCTGGCGCGATTTTAGCCCCCGCATAGCGCCCAGCTGGACGAGAGCCAAATGCCCAACTATGACATGGAAGTGAATGGGCTATAGCTTAGGCCATAGACAAACAGCACTGTTGATTATTGTATCCACAACTGACATGGTACAATTCTATCGCTGAGAAACTTTCACACGAGAATTGTTAAAAGAAGAAGGAAAGCGAGTACAACAGACACATAAATAAGTCATGTTTGATAAAAAAAAGAGTGTGGAAAGATTTAGACTTTTTCTGCGCAGGAGACTAAAAAATTATAGTATTTTTCTTCCACAAAACAATTGGAAGAAGCATAAATATTTGGGTAAACACCTTTTGAGATGAAATGAGCTAAGAGGAAAACCATACTAAACTATAGACATATAACAATACAATGGTGATATTTAAAGACTCTAAACAGTCTTAAAAATTAATGCATTTTCCTCAATGCCTGCATATATGTACCGTATGTGTATCAATGACTATGTTTTCTTTACTGCCCCTCCAACACATCGCTATTCTGTTGTCTAGTCTTGAGGGAGAAAAAGTGCTTACAGAGACAGCCCCGGACACCATTTCCTCCTGGTTAGCTAACGCTCTGTGTTTCAGCGAGGAAAAAGGTTTTGGCATGTCAGAAGTGACCTCACTGACCACCTTCCAACCTATCTCCCTGTCTGTCAACCATCCGTACGCAGCCGTTAGAGGAGAGCGCCTGCCGGTGATAGTCAAAGTGCACAACAACCTGGAGAGATGCATCCAGGTAAACACTGGAGAGACTCCCTGGTCACGGCGTCCAGTGTGTCTCACATTTTACATTCTTTTAACATTCTGCGCCGATTCTCGTCTAGCTTACTTTGCGTTTCTAATCTCTTAGGTGTATTAGCCATGTCTTCTTTAACCGGAATTTTTCTTAACGTTTGCATGTCGCAACAAAGATCCTTCTTTCACCATCGAGCTTCAATCTCAGTTTAATTCGCCAAGACTTGAAAACAATCACGCTTCTAACAAGTGATTTTCTATAATTTGATGAACTTTGATGGGTTCGTCTTGGTCTTAATTTTTATTAATTTTTGTTAACAATCATTGGGTGACAACAAATATCAATTTATACTTGAAATAGCCATTCAGGCCTATAGGGATTGATGGTGGCACAGTGAATAGAGAATTCGCTTTAAAATTTTCAGGGACCTTCTGTCGCAGATTAGAGCCCCGCCACCGGCGTCCTGGCCTGATGGAGAGTCTGAAATCTTGAGATTATTTTGTTGTGGACAGCTGTATACAACAACCAAACCTATTGGCTTAAAACCCTCACTGGTTCTAAAATTCGCATTATGAAAACAATGTTTTCAAACTGTAGATCAATATTGAGTGTGTGCAGAGTTTATGAATCACAGTCACTGGAGACAAGGGCTTGTAGACCCAGCTGCATCCTCTTTCTTTCATGGCACACAGGTTAGGACAAACGGGGATGATTCATACAACACAAAACCAGTTTAAGCAGGAAAAATTATGATTATCAATAATAGTTAGATGCGAATTTAAACTTATCAAGTAAAATGAAAGTATCAATAATTCATACAATTTCAAACAGACATCCCCAACAAAGCTCATTCTTTGACAGAACGATTACTCAACTGGATATCAAATAGACAACCGTCCTGAAATCATCAACTCGCAAATGAAATGGCACACACGCACACACACACGAACTCGCAATTATATTTTAACTCACATTACAAAAATCACCGTACACATAAACAAAGTGTTTGCTAATTACACACAAGGTCAAAGCTCGAAGATAAAGGGAACAGAAAGGTAACAAAATAAAATAGTCAAGCACCAACACTTTCATTTAATAATATTCTCGACGGCCTTGCAGGTAAAGGTGACCCTAGATTTGAGTGAAAAGTTCAAAGTGCACAACAGCAGACAATTCCGTGACCCAGTTTGTGTTTGTGGCGGGCAACCCTACACGGCGACATATTATATCACAGCTAATGCTATTGGTTCTCTCTTCGTAGGAACGAAGGTTGGTACGCTTTTTTCGAGAATCTTTCAAAATTTCTTTGACCTTACACTGTCGACAATAAGTTGTAGTAAGGATAAGAAATTTTATTCGTTTAGTTAATAATTTTGCCCAGAGTGCCACACATAATATGCTAGTTTGGTTTATGCACTTCGTTTCATGATCTCTTAGAAATTTGTTTTCCCTGTAACCTTGAATAGCGAATTATAAAAAAAATATTAAAAGAAATTAAGTGCACTCGTAATTTGCTAGTACCTGTGTTAATTGCAGGCGACAACCGTTGCCGGCACATGCCGAGAAACCAGAGACATCAATCCCGGCTATGCTGGCATGTCTGACCAGGTCCAGAGAAAGATACTTGTCAAGGTTAGACACTGGAATACTACAAATGATAATATACGTAAAAAATAAATATGATGGCTATTCTCCTCCTTAGGTGAAGAGAAGTCATAAAAGAATTTCGTGTTGACTTGTGGGAATGTTGCGTATTACCATGACTATGTTTACTACAAAACCTAAGTGATTCTCTCAACTTTCATCACTCACTCCCCATTACAAATCCTCCTACCACGCCTCTCTCTCTCTCTCTCTCTCCCGGTGTCTCTCTCTCTCTCTCCCGGTGTCTCTC
>BLXT01001969.1:1868621-1881794 GCA_019648995.1 Plakobranchus ocellatus | reverse complement strand
TGCTGTTGTTACCCTAAAGTGACATTTTGAACCTCCTCTATATCAAAGCAATTAACAGGTCAAGAACTTGACGTTCCATAACATTCAGTTAAAGTGAAAATGTTAAACAAAAACTTTTATCTAAAGCGCTTTTCAAAATGATGGATCAATTTATTTTTTTAAAAATCTTAACATAATTTAAATCTAGATAGACCTGTATCGTTTCATTTCAAATCTTGAAAGGATCTCCTTAATGGTAATACTATATACATTGTACTCATGCCAGAGAGTTGAGGTTGCATTAAATACAGCGATTTCATTTGGCTTACCGTTCTGGGAAGGCTATATTATACCTCAAGTTTATCCTAGCTCTCACTCAGTGCAGCCAGTGGCTTAATTTTAAACTCCAGTTGGGTCAATCAATCTGTATGGCTGTTCCAGTTGCAAGCTTTTCTTGGAGATTGTCTGCTTTTTAGTTGCCTATTATGTTATTTTAGTATGTCCTTGTGACCATGACCAAATAAAAACAATTATTGTCTAAGATTTTTTTTTTTCAAGAGACTAACGCTAGAGGAGCATTGACTCTTTGCTTTTCATATATTTCATTTCTTCGATGAAATGCTTTGGTGAGATTTTAATCCTTTCTTTTCTCCAAACTCTCTTAGATTTCTGAATAGGTAGGCTTTTAAAAAATTTTTTTTCAAGCTGCGTTGCTATATTTATGAGTAATAACATGTCTTTTATGGTTTACATTTAAAAAGTGTGTTTAAGATTACCGAGGACATTCCCTCCAATTTGGAGAAGCGGTCTGAGTACATTTTTCATCACTCCTCTGTGTCCACCCAGGTGTAAATGGGTAGCTAAGTCTCTTAATTAAGATTCGACGAAAGTAAAGACGGCGAGAAAAGCAATGGCAAACTATCTCAGAATGCTTTATGCCAAGAACTGCCAGGACCATACTCCTGGTTCCTTGATTGTTGGACCAAGAATGAGGCCCACCTTTCTTTTTACCCTCTAGTAGCTCTACATCTTGTTCATCTAACCTAGGACTATAAAACTAACGAAACCCTTGTTTCACTCATTTTTAATAAAGGTAGATAGGTCTCTATGCAATAGATAATACTTTGTATGCTTTAGAATTAAATTTCTTAGGTCTAGAGTGAAAAGGACCAAAGAAAACAATTTCGCTATTGCTTTTAACTTTAAAAAGCAGACCTACTAATATTCCGTTTTGCCCAAGAAAATTTCGGTGAATGTCATAAATTGCGCTACTTGGCCGGCTATCACTTAAATCCTGATCAATGGTTCTGGTGGACAGAGGAAAGAGAAACCCTCTCTTTATGGTCAATCCTTTGGGTCAGTTCAATATCTGCAACTATTGTAAATTGTTTGCCGGTGTAAATGGTATCGAACAATATGTATTTATTAGGGACATGAACCAATTATCCATTTACGCTCTAAATTTTATTCAACTCGCTAATTCTTCTTTTATCGGGGCATTACGTTCCTGCGGCCCAGAAACCGATTTCATAGATGCTTGTGGTCAGCGCTGTAGGGCTGTAGCCTACACGTATCGCTCAGGTGAAATCATTGACGTACCTGGGAACCTGAAAGGAGTGATGCTGCCTCAGATCTGGTGTTCTTCGCACCAGTCTGATGGTAAGAACGCAGAAGCCACCAATCTGCATCATTCTAAGACTTTTCTGCCCATGATGCACATTAGGCTCTTCCGATTGTATGAGATTGATTGGCAGGAAATCGAAAACCTATGGCCATATAAGCATACAACTTAGAATTTGGCGATCGTAACAAAACACATAAAAGTGGTTTGTGTCGCGATGAAGATCATAATATTATATGGCCATTTGCATCTGGCTTAGATTGCTTGATTAGAAGCAAAATGTTTATTCTAAGTATTGCCTCAAATTTTCTATCGTTTTTAGTCACCAGGCCAAGGAATTACCCTTCTACTTTGGATGCTTTGAGTTGGCCCAATACATATTTAATACGAAGTGACTATTTTTCCGAACACTCGAGAAAATAGGTCCAATCCTTATTTTTCCGAACGCTTTTGGTTTCATTTCGAGTGCAATCCCGATAATTTAGAATGGATGTGTAATCAGTGTCTGCTACTTTGTAAAAATTTCTGTACTTTTTACTTCACTTCATACTTCACAAGAGTGACCGAAGGCCATGCAGGTCACACGAGCAATAGAGGGGAGGAAATCCTGCTTAGCCGTTTGCGCGTTGGCTGTACGAGTAATCAAAGACACTTAAACAACGGGTTGACTTTGCCTCTGTTTTTAGCACATAACGACATGCTTTCATCTGAAATCGTGGTTGTTTGGAAAATAAGGTCGGATTATTTTCCCAAGCGTTCGGGGAAATAAGGTCGGCCATATTAATATAAGGCATGCGGCCTAAAAATTTCTATCTTAAGGACTCGCATCCTTTTTAGGGATAAATTGTTTGTGAGGGATGCCCCGTGTAGAATTCCAAGAAAAGGAGAAACATGAGGCCTCGCATCCTTTTTAGGGATAAATTGTTTGTGAAGGGTACCCCGTGTAGAATTCCAAGAAAAGGAGAAACATGAGGACTCGCATCCTTTTTTTAGGCATACATTATTTATGAGTGATATTCCTTGTAGAATTCCAAGAAAAAGAGAAACATAACGAGTCGTATCCTTTTTTTAGACATACATTATTTGTGAGTGATATCCCTTGTAGAATTCCAAGAAAAAGAGAAACATAACGATTCGTATCCTTTTTAGGGTATAGTGTTAATGAGTGATGTCCTTTGTAGAATTCCAAGAAAAAGAGAACTTAGACCTTCTCTTTAATTGCAAGTTTCCATTTTTGTCAACCAAGACATTTTAATTTTTTTACTACTTTAGATTTCTTGGTGGATTTGTATTGCAAAATAGTTGAACATTCAGGTTGTTCATATCTAGCAAAGTACTTGAGAGGTGAGGAATGTCTTGTTACTTTTTTATTTGAGTTTGAGACATACTTTGTTGGCTGTTCTTCCTTGGCTTTCTTTTAGCCTACAATCCTGATGTTTAGGTTTTGCCTGGTTGTTTGTGGATTCAAGATTAAGATAGAGCATACCATTCAGTTTTGTTTGCGACACTGGTGATTTTCCATGTTTTGCATTGTTTCATGATTCAATCTAGGTCAGTGTTGATATACCTTGCATCACTATGGACAAAGCAATGTGTGTGCAAGGCATATCTTTGTATTTTTAAAAGAAGATCCTTTCTTTACACGCACTCATACCCTAGCTAAATTGATGAATGTAATGGTGGTGTGTATGTCATGGAAGTTGTCTTGGATTCTCTGGCACCAAAGGAATAGCTGGTCTTTGTTTATGCTTGCATACCTTTTCTAGGTTTTTAGTTCTTTATGCAGATGTGCATCTTTTGGAGTTTTTCGGGATTTACCTAAAGGAAATGAAAAAAATTTGTTGAGGATCTCTGCCTTTTTCTGCATTGTTTTATCCTCTATGATGGGCAGTGTGTTGGTTCTTCTCTTAAAATTCGTGAAAGGTTACTCGGGAAGTGCCAGGTCTTGGCTCCATCTTTCTCGAAAGTTCTGATGAGGGTGAGTATCTGTCCATTTGTCTTTCTTGGCAGGGGCAATAACATGGTTTGTTGGGCTTTAATGCATCGTTACTCAGTTTTGTTTTATGGAGTCGGAAACGAAAGGGTTTGCATCTTTTGTGTTCCCTCTTAGAGATGTGCATCTTTAGAATGGTTGATGTAAAGTGCTTTTCCATATCATTGATATCTCCTTGTTCACAATGCATGAATTATTAAGTCCTTCAGTTGTTCCCATGCGCCTTTCTCAATCTGCTTTTAAAAAACCCCAAAATCCAATGTGGGCTTCAATGTTCATGGTAGTCAAGATGGGTTAATAGTCATTGCCTATGTCGGATAGAACTTGTATATGAATGTCTTTTTTGGGGACTGGTCACATTAGGTTAAGGTTTGTGGGAATTTCTCATTTTGTACAATTGATAGTTTGTTCTGGTAGGTACCTGTTACTTTCCTGTCCCGATAGTTTGTTCTGGTAGGTACTTGTTACTTTCCTGTCCTGATAGTTTGTACTGGTAGGTAATTGTTACTTTCCTGTCCCATATGACTGTATAGCCTGATAAAGGTAAGTGGCTATTGAAGCCCCTGTGTTTGTTGTGGTGTGGTATATGGTGTATTCAAGTGTGCAATATTATGTTTAATCCACAATAGGCTATACTCATTGTAGATTTTATATTTCCTGTCATGTAGCCAAAGTGTGCATTTGTTGATTTTTATTATATTTTATCAGTTGGTGAGTTGGGTAGATTGTGCACAATTTGCTGTTAGATCATTCCTAACAAAGTAAATATAGTTTTCTGCTTAATTCGAGGTCGATGGGATATTTCAAGGACTTCGAATTATCCAATTCACTATAAACATGAAGAAAAAGATTGGTAGGAGCCTAAACCTCGATGTTTCCAAAGGGAAAAATCGGTCACTAAGCACATAGTATTTGGAGTTCTTGTCCTTGATATAAAGATATTTAAAGTAATGGAGAGGACTCTGCTTTGTGTGCACGCCGCATTGATGGAGGCACAACATGCAGCCTACTCGTACTAGTGAATGTAGCAGTATTTTTCCTTTGCCCCCTTTTATTCCTATTCTCATTGGTCACTTGCCGGTGCATCGCCTTGTTGAATTTCAGTGTTGAAGCAGGTTAAAATTTCAGTGTGGTCTATATATATATAGGCCGTTTTGGCCTGATTTTTGTCCTAATGTTGTGCAACTAGTACATTCAATGGTTGCCCAGTAAAAGCCAGAGAAGAAAAAAAAAAAAAACCACTGATCATAAACTTATCTTCCTAAGTTATTTGACATTTGCTTTGAATTGTTGGCACATGAACAGTTCAAGACAAAAATAAATTCATTTTGAAACTTGTCGTTTCTGGTGCCACAAAGTTCTGACCATTTGACAATGGCTATTATTATAGGCAGGTTAGGAATGCTCATGACAGCTGCTTCTGTGACCATGTTTTCTCTTGAGTAAAGCTCCTGGTAATATTCAGCCAGCTCTCTGTCTGTTTGCCCTGGTCTGTGATGTGGTGCTTGAAGCTGACTTCAGGGGTGCAATCCTGCTGATATAATGACTAAAAACAATTCTTTTATGTTCTTAAAAAACAAAGTACTGTTTATGTAAACAGTGCTTCTTCATCAAATATCTCCACAAATTTTTTTTTTATTTTGGACAGAAAACACATACAGATTTGTGTACAACACATCAACAGCTGTAATAAAAAAAAACTTTATGAACAAACACGAGGCAGGTGTTAAGTAAAAAAAATGCACAAAAAGTCTGTTAATTTCTTTGTCTCATACATTGTACAGAACTGAAGTATCTTTGTAATAGTCTTAAACACACGAATAGAGTGGTAGCTTATCGTTTGTTTGATATGTATGGCTGGATCTCATGACATTTTTGGGAAAAATTTATGCTAAAATAAAGGTTTACTTTGAGAAAAAAATATTTTTGGACCACATTTGCTACCTAACTCAAACACAAATCGTCATGGTGCTGCCGATATCGCTAATTCTGACTTAACCAAAATTAAATGATACCTTTTTTTAGGTAATTACTATATAACGCCTCATCTGATATAAAATCAAAATTTTTTTTAAAGTGCCAGACCAATTTTTTGTAATTAATTAAAAAAAGAGTGACTGATATTGCCTAACTCAGGCATCACCTGTGCCAAAATTACCTAAAAATGTGCGTATTGGAAGCGAAAAAATGTTCATGTTACTACATGCCTAAACAAAAGCCCTCAGATGATACTCTCAATACATTGTTTTTGGGAGGTAATGTCACTTCTAATAATTTTTATTGTACTTGTTATTACTTTTCTTTAAAAAGAAAAAAAAAGTCTCTTTACAGGATTGCTCCAACCTTTGGCAAGAGTTGCAGTAGCAATGAAGTATGTTCTGGTGACAGGTGGTGTGATCAGTGGTATAGGGAAGGGCATCATAGCTAGCAGCTTGGGCACAATCCTCAAGTCACATGGGATTCGTGTCACCAGCATAAAAATTGATCCATACATCAACATTGATGCTGGCACATTTTCTCCCTATGAGCATGGTATGTAAGGCTGCCTTTTGAGGTGGCTGTAAAATGCTGTAGTTTGAGGAATTTCATTAGACATTATATCTGGTTTTGTTTTTCTGACTTTTAAAAATAAGTTTGCATTTTAGCATTAATCATTTCACTGCTTTTAGAGCAAATGTCAAGCCAAAAAGCACTCTCTATTATGAAAAATGCTGGCATCCAAATTTGAAATTTGTTTCTCATAAGCTTAAATTTGTTATGCCTGGTGAATTCTAAGTAAAATGACTAAATTTAGTAAAATGTTAAATATTCCTGGAAGCCAGTCTGAATTCACGTCAAAATTGCCCTTTTAACAGCTTAAAGTTAAAGATTGAATAATTGAAGGTGGTTAGGCTGTGCATTAATATGCACTTCAAATTGGTAAAAAATCTGAACGATTCTCAGGCAAATTAAGGAGGTTTAAACTTTATGAAATGAAGCATTTAAAAGGAGTAAGTACAATATAAAATTCCTTTTTCTCCAAAGTTTAAACGTCAAGTGCAACATCCAAATCATTAAACAGGTCTCAAGAAATAAATTGAATATTTTAAGATAAATTTGTATCCATTCAGGACCATGTTCATCATCACCTCATTTTGAAGTTGGTTCGTCCTAACAAGCCAGATAGAAGTTGCAGATATATGCATATAGTTTTGGAAAAAATATAATCTAGCTATATTTCTCCTTCTTTGGAATGCGTTTTGAAAAATTTTATCCTTTATAAATTGTGCAACTTATTTTAATTCAGTTGGAAACAATAGAGTGAACTGGACATAGTTATCTTTCTAAATGCTTAATTAGCTTGCCTCTAATTGCGTTGCTTTTACTCTTCAGGTGAGGTATTTGTATTAGATGATGGTGGAGAGGTAGACTTGGACCTTGGCAACTATGAACGTTTTTTGGATGTGACACTGACTCGCGATAATAATATTACAACAGGCAAAATTTATCAGCAAGTCATCAACAAAGAAAGAAGGGGCGATTTTTTGGGCAAGACTGTTCAAGGTGAATAGATTGCAATGAATCAAAACTTGATGCCCGTATCTCAAACATGTATCTTTTTCATGACATTATGAATAAGATCCAACCTAGAATGTATACCATAGTTTTTTTTGTTTTTGTTTTTTTTTTAATTGGAAAGCCTTTAGTTTTCATTGGAGTCTGCCTAAAATAAATTTCACTAAAAATCAATTCTTTTGGTAAATGTAAATTGTTTATTTTCCAGACCCAACTTTTTTCCTTTTTACCTTATCAATCGGGGGTCTGGTTTGTTTATATAAACACTAACATACCTGGCTTTGCTTAAGATGAACTTGGTGTCTCTTTCTCTCTGCAAGTATAGACCAGGTAAGCATTTGTTTATAATATTAAAACCAATACAAATATGCCAATCCAAACTCTCTCTCTCTCTCTCTCTCACACACACACACATGCACACAAACACATTGCTGCCTCCACAGAGAGAGAGAGAATGCTTGTGTGTGTGTGTCACTGATTATGATGCTGTCAATTTGCTGGTCTCTTTTTGAATCCTAATGAAATGGAGAAGATAAACTTCTGCCCTGATCCTACGCGATCTATCTAAGCACTTTTTTGTAACATAGATGTGTAAAGGAAAATATCTCATAGCCCATGATCCTCAACCATACTAAAAAATTTAATACTAGTTTTTAAAAAATGGTTGTAAAATAAATATATTTTGGCATCAAACCTTCAGGAGTTTGTAGGTAAGAGGTTGGGTGACTTTATATGGTTGGTGTCATGTTACAGATTGTAAACTTAATATTTACTTGCAAATCAGAGCCATGTTGTCATAAAAGTGTTAAGCTGTTACTCCGAAATTCAGATCTAAATTTTTAAAAAATTAGTTGTATATATCTCATTATCTATGTTTTCTGTTTTTGGTCTTTGGGTTTATAAATTAAAATTTAAAATTTGACCAAGTTCATATTTTTATGGACATTTCATTTATATATACTCTAGTGGTTCCACATATCACAAATGCTATTCAAGATTGGGTCACGAAGGTTGCAGAGAAGCCTGTTGATGGACAAGAGAAGGCTGATGTATGCATAATAGAGGTGAATATGAAATTTAAAACTTGTTTCAGAGGAGCTTGCATGCAACGAGACAACTTTGAATCCCCTGTTTAGGTCTATAAATGCTTTAAATTCTCTAAAGCCTTTACCTGATTGTTTCATGGTAGTTGTGACAGTAGAAAATGATTTAAAAGCACAAGAAATGCCTAGACCAATCTGTGAAACTTAACCTTTAGTGCAATCTAGAGCTCTACACTGCCCTGCAAAGGCATGGGCTGATCTTATGCTATTCCCTGCAACTGCAGCTGTACACAAAAACTGCATCTGTCGTGAAAGTAAGCAATACACACACAAGACAAGTCACTAAGAGAGAAAATAATTTTAACATGTCTATTCTCTAAAATAAAGCACAACACTGCTTTTCGTAAGCTTCCATGTCAGGCTCGAGGCAGAAAGAAAAAGATGAATCTGCATGCAAATTAAAATAAAAGTAACCATTAAAAAGGAAAAGGAAACTTAAATCAACGACTGATTAATAATAGAACAAAGCAGAGAAATTATCATACACTGGAAGTAACTCGTGGTGCCCTAAGTAACAAAAAATTTTAGTTATGGCCCTTGACACTCATTAATCAGCCATAATTATTTCTTATCGTCGATAATAAAAATGGAAATCCATACTATTTCACAAAGTGATGCTAGTCACGAACAAAGCGAAATCTTTATAAATATTATCTCCACAATAGGTAACTTAAGATCAGCAAAATACAAGCAACGCTAAAGCACCGGTGCGCCTATAACGCACACTGCGATTTAGTAAGATACAGCTAACATCAATTAGATTGTCCTCCTGTGGGACCATTCACGGACAAGTCCACAACTACAAGTGACCGCATCACATTAACAATGAAGCGGGATTTATACAACTCTTTCATTAACAATAAAAATCGATAAAGTTATTTGTAATTAATTGAAGTTGAGACACTAAAGAAGTATCACAAAAGAAATAACCAAGTATTAAATAATTAATATAGGGGAACAGCATGTCTAAATTAAATGTGCATTTTGCTTTTAGGCTGTGTCTTCTCTAGAGGCATAACCGACTCAGCCTCATGAGCAAGTTGTTTCAAATCTAGACTTCTAAGAGATAAAGTAAATACATTACAAAAGTGTGTATAAAATTAAAACACTAAAAGAAAAAAAAGGAATTTCAATTAAAATACAACTATACCTGCGCTTGTGTCTATTCAAGGGCTGTTTACATCTCTTCTTTTGACTCTTCTTAGATAGTTATATAGTGAAGTATAATTTTTAAAAAAAGCAAAGTATACTAATCAGGATCAAGACACGTCTTGTCTCTGAGAGAGCTGTGGACCGAATGAGCGAGCCCACGCCTCAGGTCGCGCCAGAGAAGACCCAATAATAACACCACTTCCATACTCAATGCAAAATAGGCCTAAAAATATTGCAATACACCAACTTTTACATTCCCAAAACTACTAAACTTAATAATACATCTGACGACTAACAATAACAGTTCATAACCCTACTACTAACGAATTATTTAATATAAAAAAACATTGTTTAATAATAAGTGCGTATTGGCACAAAGACGCTATAAGGACTATTTTTACTTTCAAACTTGAATTTGCAACAACAAAATCAAGTTTTCTTTTATCAACATCAATCGCTTTTCCTCGGTCAACATCAAACAATTCTTCTGCGTTGGACTTGCAGAGAATGCACCCTTGTGTGCCATAAACTAGTCAACCATAGCGCTCGGGGAAGTCAGCGCGTACACGAGCGGGGAAAGGAGAGATAACTCAGACAGAGCTGGGTAACAACTCCTAGACTCGCGACTAGACTACCCCCCTTACATAAGTTATAGAGAGTTAGGCATAGTCAACGGAATGCTTTGTGCTGATCCAGGCTGAAACTCTTTTGCGAAAATAGGCATTTCCTCTTCACTTCCCCTCATGTTAAAAATATCCCTTTATGATTTTAAACACAAACAAGTTTTCTTTTCTTTTTTTTTTTTTACATTACATTTTTTAAAGCCAATATCAGTTTCTAACATAGAAGATTTGTTTTGCTTTTTTTATCTTAAATTCCTCATTTCTTCCCTTGATGTTCTTCATAATTATTTGCAAGGGTTGGTATGCTTGGTAGTCTCTAAAAATCAGTATAAGGGTCATATCTTGATGGTTACTGGAACTAAGCCCTAGCCTACTGATTTACTTGTGTGATACTGATAGCATAATATCACCATGCAGACAGGGGACTTAATGGGAGAGGAAAAGTAAAGAAGAGACACAGAGTGAAAAAAAAGAAAGAGAGCTAACATCTAGAGATTGCATGCTATGGCAGTGGCATTTGTTGAAGGCTGCAGGGAACTAAAAATCAGCATAATTATATCTCTCTATATTTCCAGTTGCATGAACACCAGTAATTCAAAATTGTCCGTGAAAAGGGATAGAAAAGGGTGGATATGAAAGGAGGGCATGATAAGTAATATTGCCACTTGTCAAAGGACAAAGTATTTCATTAGGCAAAGGGTTCTCTGCTGATATTCATGTATAATGTTGTATATGTGCGAGATTTTTACCTTCTTGTCTTTTATCAAATTCAAATTAAGACTCAGTCCAGGAATTGCTGCAGATACTATAGATTAACTGCTGGATTTTAAATTTTTAAAAAAACCAATGAATTTCAAATGACTTTGTACATGGATTTAAATAACATTATTTTAAACTGTATTTTTCCATCATTAACGATTTTTTTTGTTTGGTATGACGTTTTGTTATCTATCTGTTGAAGTTAATGGAAAAAAAATTTTGAAGGTATTTTTTAAGGTGAAAATTTATGTGTTAAGTGAACTACATATATTCATATATAATATTGGAATAGTCAAGCTGCTCAATACATAAATAACAAAACGGTATAAATTTTTGTTAATACAAGTTTTTGATGATATTCATGGCTAGGAATGAATTCCCTCTGACAGACTGGAATTCAATGGTTTAAGGTTTCTCAATCATGACCTAAATTTTAATACACAAAATAACAGTAAAGTACAGCTCTTGTTGACTTTTTTACAAATATATATGATTAAGACAAAAACTTTAATAATGTACGATTACAATTTTTCCCATGCAAATTGTGTCCCAGCTTGGTGGAACTATTGGTGATATCGAGGGCATGCCTTTTATTGAAGCTTTCAGACAATTCCAATTTCGTGTGAAGAAGGAAAACTTTTGCTGTGTCCATGTGAGCCTAGTTCCACAGGTAAGCTAAAGCCCCCTTTTTAGTTAATACTATTACTAAACTTTTGTATAATTTAGTGATAGAAATAGCCTGATTCTTTTACTGTGCTTATCATTATTGAAATCTTGTAATGTTGTAAGTTATACAGGGGGCACAGTGCCTCCAGATCTTTGGCAGATCCACGGGCATCATATCGTCATGCAGTTTAGTTGCACCTAAGTAGGGTACATGCCAATCGTGACAGATTTATAGGCATTATATTGTCATGCTTTTTAACATTAGATGAAGCTGGGATGTCTCCCGATCTGTTGTGGATTTGCAGGGACCATACCAAGCCTTTATTAAGAATTAGATCGTTTGACAAATTTTGGTTTAGTTATTTGTGTCTTGAGTTACAGATAAAAAACTTGACTTAGCTTTGCACATCTCGGGGAGTTAAGGCTGTATTTTTAGATTTAATTCTGTTCATTCTGTCATTGACACTCAAGTAAGCGATACTTGATGAGACTCTTCTTTCAATTTGGACTTTCCTGTTCACAGCCCAAAACTACAGGAGAACAGAAGAGCAAGCCAACCCAGTCTAGTGTAAGGGAACTTCAGGGTCTAGGCCTATCACCAGACATTGTAAGTGAAAAGGAATCATACTGGCTCTTTGACTGCAGAAATTGCTGAATCTTTTGTGGCTATTTTAATTCCAGGGAATTATCTTTCAGTCATTTTTCAGAAAAAATAATCTGACATGTGAAAAAATCCAATGGATAATGTGACCTATCTACACAAAAATGGGGTGTTTGTTGAGAGTAGCAAAACAAAATATACAGCAAAATATTAAGTTGAAAATAACAGCAATAACAAATTGTTTGAATATTAAAAATGGTAATCCTTTAGAAACATTTTTTGTTTTCACTGTCTCCAGCCACACATTGGCCTATTTTGCGTTCGATATCCATTGGGCAATTGATCTTTTTGTAAAGAGGGGTCACATATGAAGAACTGAATAAGCCTTGAAGTATATTTTTTGTCATTTAGCCATGGCAAGTTCATAAGTAAAATAATGTTAAAAACACTTGACTGGAAATAATAGAATAACCTTGAGGTACCAACACAGTTCACAGGAAGTGGCTTATCAAAACAGTAGGAATAGAATGGGGGATGGTGAGCATATTTCAAATATCAATACAAAAAAAAATTTTTTGATTCAATGAATGGGTGGAAATGTTACATCTTGAAAGGAACATACGTTTTGAACAAAGAATACTGCAATAATGCTTTTTCTTGTAGGAAAATTTTACACAAAATGAAACCTCATAGCATTTGAGAATAATTATTGTCTAGATGTCCCTCTCTATCAGTTGTAGAATATGAAGTTTTCTTGCAACACTCTTTGTCTCCTTTTAGAAAATTCTGTTAATATTTTATGTATCTCAATATGTAAAAATCCTTCTCTCATAAAGTGAATTTAATTTAACATTAATGTTCTATCGTTTTCCTACTGTTCTGAAGTAATCACATTAATGATATTAAAGTACTTTTTCAATAGCTTTCTCAGAGAGCGTGGTGGGTAACTATGCAATTATTGCTGCAATTTTATTATTTTTTTTAAAAATGAATTACATAAAGTCAGGTAAATTTAGTTTCTGGAAAAGACAATACAGAATTACATTTTTTTTAGTTGGGAATAAGTCAATATTGAAACCTCAAAGCAAGTAAATGAATTTGCAATGTTCTTTGAATCATAT
>BLXT01001969.1:1848300-1860180 GCA_019648995.1 Plakobranchus ocellatus | reverse complement strand
GAACTCCAAATCACATCACACACACACACCAAACATTCAACCCTACACAGCTAACATGAAAACATGTCTACATTATCCCTAACACCGAGATTCAGAATTTTTGTTGATCTAGGATTAGTTTAGCTTTAATTTTACAGAATTAATTTAGAACTATAGTATTTGGTAAAGGTTAGGTCTAGTTTTTGTAGCTGGTATAACTTTGTGCTATATATTTCGATAAAATAATTTATTATCTATAATTAATTGACTTTTCCATATAGGTAATTTTTTTTTATAATTTATATTAAAATTTATTTTTGAGTAAATTGAAAGGAAAAACATTAAGTTTACTAAGAATAAAAATAATTTGGCATTTCTTTCATTGCTTTCATTGAGTAATATTTATACTACTTTGATAATTAGCATTTTTTATTTTTATATTGTCTCGTATCTCTGCTTTTTTTTTGTATTGAGTGAGTGGTATGAAAGTAAATGTGAATACGTGTGATGAAGAGGATTTACAAAAAATCCCTGGGGTTGGCGAGAAGACCGCCCAAAAATTATTAAAACAAGGGGTGAGAGCCCATTTACGTTCCACTCCCTATGTGATCTCTTGCGGAAGGATCCACAGGAGACAGAGAAGGTAGTCACCTTTGAAGAAGTCCAAAAACAGCCAGACAGGAGTCATGACATTTCAGACATGAAGAGCAAGATGGACCTCTGCGACGAAGGGAATGCTGCCTTTTCGTGGGATGAAACACATCCGAAAAAGCCTGAAAGAGCTCACGTATTGTCTGATGAACGACGGGAGGGCCCGCCAGCATCACGATACGATAGCAATGTTTGTCACAGGCGATACTATTCCCAGTTCCAGGAGGACGGGTACAGGAAGCACGCCCGTGAGCACCAGAGGTCTGGGCAGCTTCACAACCGTAACTCAGGATGACAGTACGGTTATGATTCAGACAAGTTCAATGATGAACTCGGGCATTCAAGGAAGTTCATCCAACCACCCAAAACCTTAATCTACTCAGGGAGTCAAGTTGGGCGGCATTTGAGATGAAATTCAAGAGATTTGTAAGAGAACAGATGTTCTCTGAGAAAGAGGCAAAGGATTACCTCTGCTGGATATTAGTAGACAGAGCAGCAGACTACTACACCCTAATGATGCGTGAAGATAGGCACATGCCGCTTCGTCAGTTGATGAAGAGAATGGAGCAAAGATTTGCCTCAAAGCACCTGAGAGAGACCGCCCTAATCTGGTTTCAAAATGCGAAGCAACGGATTGAGGAGTCAATCGAAGATTGGGCGGAACCACTTCACCACTTAGCACTATACGCTTTCGAAGAAGATGCAGGAGCAGGTCTTTGGAAGCGAGACATTAAACAGATGGTGCTAAAGTTCTGCACAGGCTGCGCAGATAGAGAAGCGGGACTCCATGCTGCGAACATGCGTCCGGAGTCACTGGATGAGGCCACAACGTATATCCTCCAGTACCAGTTCAATCATGCGGCTGTATATGGTAGAAAAGAGGATAGATCGCCTGAAGCAGCAGTCCGCTCTCGAAGAGATTATAGTGAGGAGAGGTCTCCAACACGTCGAGAGTACAGTGGAAGGGATGTAACCCCTGTTAGGAACAGGGCTGAGAGGCCTCAGAAATCAGAGAGTCAGTAAGTCGAGGAGAATGGCGGGGCTACTCTCTTTGCCAGGATATGCCGCCCTTCAAGCCACCTCAGGAGAGGAGGGAGGTAACTCCACCAGGCAGAAGCCGGGAAGTGGAGCCAGATCAGTCAGAGTTAAAGAATCAGCTAGAAAGCATGATGGCTGGTTTGGAAAGTCGACTGAAGATTATGGTGGATGACAAACTGAGTACGTTTGCATCGAGGATTGAGAATAAAGTGTCTGCCTTGTCTCTAAGGGTAAAGAAGATGGAGGACAGAATCGACAAACTGGAAAGGGGTCATCGATCACCAGGTCCTCAGGCCCGCTCCAGAAGTCCCCTGGCCTGCTACGGATGTGGCAACAGTGGTCACTTTATCTCACAATGCCCAGAATGCGGCATTAAATCAGTCTGGTTTGAAGACCAAAAAGAACGGATCAGGGTCAGAATAGATGCCCCGACGCCGACCCTGGAACAACAAAGGTCAGAGCCAAGGAGCGAGGAGCAATGGGGGGAAGACAAATGTGAGACGGGAAGAACTAGCTGGGATAGCAGGAGTTGTCCCGCTAGTCATCGAAAGGATAGACCCCCACAGGAGGTCCTGAACCCAAATGGATTAGACCCGCCACACCAACCACAGAAGTTGGTTAATACAAGTGGCTTGGACCCGCCACACAAATCACAGAAGGTGGTTAATGGATTGGACCCGCCGGACCAGCAAAAGCACAAAGAAAAACCGAAAACAGCGGTGTCTGACGCGGACACTGGAATGCAACATCAGGAGATTGCATCAGGTGGGGAACGATCCATTATCTGTACTGGAGTACGGAAAGTTCCCGCGTATATTGTGAGAGAAGAGGTCGGAAATGTATCAGGAGATGCAATAATTAACACTGCAGCGGAGATAACAGTCATTTCGGAGGTGTACAGGCGTGCTATTCCTAAACCGAAGCTGCATGGGAAGCATGGGATCAACGCTGGGACTATTCGAGAAGCCCCCCACAACGAGAGGTCTCTTACATATAGGAATCAACGCCGTGAGGACTTGAGGAGCCCCCGCAATGAGAGGTCTCGTACAGGGGGAAAACGACACAGGAATACAGGAAGCCCCTACGACGAGAGGTCTCGAGCGTATAGGGTGAGAGAATCGCCAGTCCGCGCGAACCCAAGACGCCCCCGCGAGAGGTCTCATGAGGGTGAGGACAGAGTCAGCTTTTAAGGGACCCCCTTGAGAGGTCTCACTGGGATGGGGACAGGGAATCCCACCAGAAGTCACAGAGGCCAGCTCGACGAGGGGTCTCGTATGTCTAAGGAACAAGGCTGCCACAGCTCAAGGATTTCCAATGGCGAGAGGTCTCGTACATGTGGGGTTAGAGATTGACTGGAGCAGCAAAGTCCGAGAGGCCCCCAAAGTGAGAGGTCTCATACTTGTGGGGATAGCGAACGACGGAAACGGCACAGTACATAAAACCCTCACACTGAGAGGTTGGGGACAGGGAGCAAGGGGACAGCACAGGCCCAAGGGCCCCCACAGCAACAGATGTACGTGTGGGGATCGGAACCCACAGCCTCACCAGCTATCAAGGAGCCTCCGCAGCGAAAGGTCTCGTATGCGTGGAGGCAGCAACAGATTAAGTCGGAGTCTGGCCACACAAGTGATGGTCGATGCAGTGGTGGAGGCGGGCAACCCCACCAGGACTAGCACGTTCACAGATGTGAATGCAATGGAGGTCCAGCGGGTCACAGAGGTGACCAAAATAGGAATGCAAAGGTTACAGACGTGACTACAGCTAGATTCCCGTTTATCAAAGAGGGGATGGAGGCCACAGAGGTGACCAAAGTCAAATGTCTAGGAGGTCACGTGTGCGACCGCAACCAGCCCTTCACGGAGGAGACAAGGGCCACAGAAGTGGTCATAATGGGAGCGACAGGAGTTGTATCCATGGTTAGGAGGTTCATAGAGGTGGATCAACTCATCCTCCTGAGTCCAAACGTGGGTCGCTACTGATGCCGGGCTCAGCATTCAGAGCAGTGCACGGGGATGCATCAAGAGCAGTGAGAGATTCATGGAATATTCACAGATGTGGATTCAGTAGGATGAGAAACTGGCATATTAACTGGGACCCGGGCGTTCACGGACTTGAATATTCCGGGTCTGCTCAGGGCCTGATGGGGGCCAGTGCAGTGGCAGGCCTGCACTGGGCCTGGTGGGGGCCAGTGCAGTCGCAGGGTTTTTGGGGGGTCATCACCATGCACAGGTGTGACCTCCACACACCTTCTCTACCTCAGGTGGGGACCGCATCTTTAAGATGGGGGAGAGGGTGGAGGAAAGTAAATGGTCATCCCCTGTGTCAGAGGACATGACACACTCAGGTTGTGCTGTGATGTCATGGGACATCACAGCATAACCTGGTGAGATTAACTCACCCTGAGGATAGGTGAGAAGTTGGTACCCTGCCTCAGTCTTGATCCAGCCACCTAAGAGAACAGTTGTTAACTATATCTCAGAGTTGGCAAGGCTCACCTTTGCGGCGCCAGGGTAAGTGCCGCAACAGTTTTATAAAGAAATGAGATTATCAAGGAATATTATAATAAAATTGGCATTTTGACTCTAAAATTTATGCATAGTTAAAATAATAAATGATATTCAAGTTGTTTTTTTTTTTAATGGATTAGCTAGACCAAGACCATGACCATATTTTTCATATCAATTGAATTTTTAATAATGGTCTGACACTATTATAGGCATGGATCAACAAAAGCCAGAGCCTCTCTATAGACAACCAGCCCATCACTGGGTAACAAGACTAAGATAAACAAAATAGTCGAAGGGCTACAAAATGCGAATTGTGATATTGTAGGAAATGCATCTGTTCTAAATGTACAACTGGATCGAAGTAAATACATCAAACATTTGAATTTAAGAATAAAAGATTACATGGTAAACGATCATAGCCTTATTTGTGAGAAAAATTGTTTGCGTGATCAGTTTTTTCCAAATGAATTTCTTTTGGATAACTTTTTAACCCTTAGTTTTTACTTCAATTAATGGCGTGAGCTTTTGCATGTTTTACAACACCTAATTTAAGTGTGTATATATTGAATATATATATATATATATATATATATATATATATATATATATATATATATATATATATATATATACATATGTTATACAGAATCCTGAGAAAGTTATGGACATTACTTATTGTTCTCTGGCCTTTTTCATGACGAAGACCCTCATGTCCTCTATCTGCAGAGAAGTAATAGTAGTCGTCGTTGTAGTAGTAGCAGTAGCAGAAAAAGTAAAAGTCATAGTAATGGACACTCTGGGCCTATACATGAGGGAAAGACTTCTGACTTCAAACCATAATATTCCTTTCATGCGTGAAAGATTTTAATTGAGATTGAGAAACTGAACTCTGCCAGGCAATAGCCTATACTTATCCATGTTTTAAGACTACTTCTAATGAAGTTTTTTTTGTTTGGGGCCAAAAAAAAAAAAAAAAAAACACCCCAAAAAACCAGAAGCAGCAAAATCTATTGCAAAAGTTATGAACACTCACTGTGGATTTAAAGCTTTATCTAAAGATCTTGAATGATAGCGAATTGTAAATTATATTGGTTACTGGCTTTGGTGCGTAATAGCACGAATATGAGAAGCAGTTTTGAACTATTTTGAGAAAGACACAAATCGCCGACGGACAATTTTTTTTTCTTTCTCCAAGTTATTGCACGAAGGAGATGAACTACCGGCATTGACCTTTACTTCTTATTGCGATTGCAACAAATACTGCTGCCGCTATTACTACTACTACTGCTGTTGCTGGTACTGCTACTACTGCTGCTATTACTACCACTATTACTATAACTACTAGCCTACTACTACTACTACTATTAGTATTACTACTTCTAGTACTACTACTACTATACCACTACTACTACTACCATTACCACTGCTACTACTACTGCAGTCACCACTATTATTAGTACTACTACTACTGCTACTGCTGCCACCACTACTACAACTACTACCACTACCTCTATTACTACTACTACTACTACTACTACTACTACTACTACTACTACTACTACTACTACTACTACTACTACTAAAGCGTCCTTACAATAAGTAAAACTTGGAAATCTTTGTTAACTTGTAAGAGCTTTTAATTCAACCTTATTGACAAAAATCCCAAACCAGCGAGAGCGAGTCTTTCTACTTTCACTTTTTCTTTTTGGGTCAACATCACAACAAAACAAACTAAATTACGAAACATGGAAAATAATAAAAGGAGAACTACAGTAAGGAGGATATGAAACATGATAAGGTCATTATGAGTGATATCGCTACACTACTACTAATACTAATACTACTACTACTGCTGCTACTACTACTACTACTACTACTACTACTACTACTACTACTACTACTACTACTACTACTACTACTACTTCTACTAATTCTACTACCACTGCTAATACTATTATCCCTATCACTGTTACTGTAACTGGACCACCACGACCACGACGACCACCACCACCACTACTACTATTGCTGCTGCTGCTGCTGCTACTACTACTACTACTACTACTACTACTACTACTACTACTACTACTACTACTACTACTACTAAGCTTACTACTATTACTATTCCTCCTCCTACTACTATTACTACTACTACTGTTACTCTAATACTGCTGCTGCCAGTCTTCTACAAAACTGCAATTGCTACTACTTCTTAGTGTACTCAATTTTCATCACAGCTTCCTATTGCTACTGTGGAATTAGTAATTTGAGTGTTACTAAAACAACTACAACTGCTACCGTTTCTACTTCTACTTCTTAGTTTTCTACCACAACTTACTATTGCTATTGAGGAACTAAGTATAGTAAAAGAATACAACCAGCAACTCGAACTTATAAGAACAAATTAAACAACACGGAGTATTCTTAAAAACTACAACTTGTTGTTTAATTTGTTCTTATACGTTTGAGTTGGTGGTTTTATTCTTTTACGATATTTATTTCATTTCCTTCAACCACCATTACATCTTCAGGATCCTTAAACTTATCTATATGTTTCTTAGTGTGCAGTATTTGTATCCTTTTTTTTTTACTTCTACTGAGAAACTAGCATAAATGTAATACTACTACTTCTATACTATCACTGCCACTACAATGACAACTTCTTGAAATCTGCCAACTGCCACTTATTTCAGTCACTTATAACCAAATCTTGCATTGAAAAAAAACGTACATTTGCAAACAAACATTGCCAATGGTGTTATAGGTGTGAAAACTCGTGGTTCAGAATACAAATTTTGAGATAGCTGTATAGTGCATTCTACAGCATTTGCTTTTAATTTGAAGGTTCAGTCTGTAGTAGTTTCTGAGATGTGGCAATTTATATGATGGAATAACAACAGTTTGAGAGGGGAAGGAGCAATTGGCTTTTAATTGTAGCTAAATGAAACATTGATTTTTAGGTTTTGGCTTTTCTATAACTCTTTAGGGCCTGGATTTTATTCTTTTACTTGTGGGCTTATTTTCATATAATGATGAGTGATGCCCCTTGCTAATTTCCAATAAGAATTTAGGGCAAATGAAAAGAAACCGTTGATAAGGACATGGACATCTTTAATAATCAATTAATTTTGTCTTTCAAATTATGAAGAACAGCTTGATCAAGGTCCATCCATTCAGAACTTGATACTTGACATATTTCTTTTAGTTGAATATTTCAATATTAACATTTATAGATTCTGTGGCTGTTAAGATTTAATAGATGAAAGCACCTAAATAATGGCCGTTTCTTCATAAGAAATGATTTATTGATATAATCTTTTTCAGTGAGGTATTTTGTTGGAGTCAAGAAATAATTAATGAGTGAATTTTTCTCTTTGGTAATATGGATAGACTACTAAACCCTCAAAAAATTTGTCATCTGTAGCAAAAAAATGTACATCACATTTTAAGAAAAAATTGGTGTCAATCAGTCAAGTGACCAGTTAGTCTGAATGGCCATGTGTCCAATGTAGGGATCTTCAGTAATTTTCTCTCATGATTGGATTATCAATCAGTCTAATGAGTGTGCATATTTTTAATCATGTTGTTCCATGAGCTTTGATTTAGGAAAACTCGATTGATACATTTTATTATTTTGATTCTGTGTCAAGATAAGAGTACGATAAATCGTTGTCAAGATAAAAGTAAATGAACATTTATATATTATAAAAAACACACCGCAATGGGGGAAGAAACACACTCACATCTTTTTTCTCTAGTTTGATTTGCAACATAATCTCAAGCCTAATCTATGGTTATTGTAATACAGCTCGCTAGGGATGGATTAACTTATCCTCATGAGACTTTGCAATGTATATGCAAAAGTGGGACAACTTATGCATAGCTCTTGTTTACGGCCATAGTCACATATCTATCCATTGCTTGCTTTGTTTGAAAGTTAAACGGGCTTCTTTTAGTTTTCACCTGTTTTTCAAACTTACAAGAAACTTAGCTTGACGAGATCTGCAGCTTTGCTAACTTTTGTGGAAGATTATGTCTTAGAACAGTGAACTCATTTCTCACATACAGTAATCTCTATTAGTTACAAGAAATGGATATGAAAGAAAAAATGTTGAAAATTTAAATGACTAATATTTTTGAAACATAAGTAATACGTATAATGTTTTATAATGCAGAGATTCTGAGATGTGGCAACTTTTAATGCAGAGATAAATCCCTCCCAATAGAAAAATGTCGAGAAAGCTTTAGATTGTTCCATATTCTTTCGTCTTTTCAAAAGTACTACTTCATATCCATACAGTGGATTCCGATCACCTAAAATTTAGGATGTGAATAGAAAGACTTCTTTGTCCTTTCAAATTAATATTGGGTTGAGATATAAAAAAAAAAATATCAGTTACCATATTTTTTTGCATGCTTTTCATGCTCTTTTCTTTCTTGATTGTCTGAATTGGGTAAGTTTTCAAATTTTCTGCAGACATTTTTTACATTCTTCTTTAGATACTGCGAGAAAGGCATTCTTCAAATCTTCATAGAAAACTTTTTGAAAAATTTTTTGAACAGGAGAAACATTTTTTTTTCTCAAGCGTCATATTAGAGGCTTTATAACTTTCTAAGTTCAGATTGTATTAAAAAACAAAGGCACTAATAAGATTTTTTAAAATACTGAGAAGTTATGTTTGCATTTTCTCCTGTACTTCTCTCCCATCCTTTTCTGATCACTCTGAAGTTTTAGATTGTTCCAGACAGTTGTTGATTTTCTCCTTGACTTCTTTTTTTCCCCTTTTGTTATGATGTTTTTTGTCGATGTGGTTGAATTCTTTCGCCTTTCTTTCTTTGCTTTCTGTCTGTTCTAGCATTGCATTTAAGAATGCAATTGGTTTATTTTGACTAGATGATGTATTTGGTGAACAACTTTCAGCATAGTCCAATTTCTCATTTTTCTTGCAACAGTGTGAAAAATTACTGGTTGCTTTCACTTCATGAGACGTTCAGGGCAGTCGTTAGCAAGTCTTTCACGATTTATGTGAAAGCAAGCTCCCAGAGTTGTAGTCAATTATTTCATTAGGCTTTTTTTTATTTGGTAAATAGAGAGCCGTTCACATCATTTTTAATTCCAGAGCATTCAGCATCTGTGTCTGCATGCTGAATCTGGTTGTCAGTCTCCTTCTCCTCATATATTGTCTGCTCTATATCAAGCTCTGATGTTAGCAGTTAGCAATTTGTGCTCATACAGTCTCCATGCATTAAAGAAAAGTCTATCATTGGATAACATTTTATCGTGTTTATATTAAATAACAATGTGCAACTATGTAATAAAAGCGAAACTGAAAATAGTTGACCTTAACTATTTTAACACATGGTAGATATGACCTTATAGTAGAGAGATATAGTATAAAATTTTTTTGCCCACTTACCCAATTAAGACAATTGTTAAAAAGAAGAGCATAAAAAAGCGTCTTCAATGTAAAGTTATGGTCAGTGCAGAGATTAGCGCAAGCAAAACACTGCTCCTTTTTTTGCACAACACAGGTTGCTTCCAAAACCATTTAGTACCAAGAAACCACTTTACTATAAATAAAAACTGACCATGGTGATGGATCCTAAGAGGGGATAAAGCACCCTGGACCAAAAAAAAAAAAAAATTGTTTCCCAAAACCAAGTATATCTCTGCATTGTAGGATTTTCCAAAATCACTTAAATCCTTTTTTTCTTGCTTTATCCCTTAAATAGGTTCCTTAGAGGTAAATTGTATATCATGGTAATTATGTTAAATAGGGAATTAAATTGGCTGAGATTGATATTGGTGATTTACAATAACCTCAAATTGCTCATATACTGGTACTGCACAGTTTCAAATTTTGAGATGTTATAGATGAAAGAATCAGCTTCCTTATGGTGCAGTTCTCGTCAATGAATGTTGACGAAATTCTCCAATTTCATTCAAAAATGTAAAAAAAAAATTGCTGATTGTGAGATTTTGTAGCATAATAAAACCTATGAAAGTTATGCAAAAATAAAGCTTATTTTCTTGACCTTTCAAGCCATCAAAATTTGGGTCCATTGCTCTTATGGCAAACTTGAAACTTGATCTCAAAGAGAGGGAGGGTAGATCTATCTTGCTTGCTGCCGTCAAAATCTCACTGATTTTTTTGTGTTTGCAAAAAATACTCACAAACTCAACATAACAATAACACGCACCAATGAAAGCAGAAAGAATAGATCATCATTATGATATAAAGAACAACACAAGAATATATCAGACAAAAGCACACAGACAAGTTGAAAACCCAAATTTTAGTTAAACTTCGTGCTAATATGGGCTTCAGTGACCAGGTAGAAGTACCTATTATTATTGAGTCTGGTTGAGAATCCACTTTTCCTGTCTCTCATTGACTGCATTTTAAAGGGGAACTACTGCCTGCTCCTAACATTACCATCAACGTTTACAACGCTTCCTTGACCTCCTTTACTATTAATACTTCCACTACCGCTACTATCACCATCACTATTACTGCTACTACCACCACCACTGCTACAATACTAGTACTACTACTACTACAGTACTACTACTATTACTGCAACAACTACTAATACTACGAGGGACGTCCGAAAAGAAACAGGAAAAGGGGCATAATTCTTGAACCAATCCACAATTTTTAATTCTGTAAACGGGAAACACCAGTACAACAAATTAACTTTCACGGTGCGCAGTTTCAGCACCATTGATGAACGCACTATTGAACACTACTGGTTCCAATATGGCTACCCCCATCAGTGTTGCCACACGTAGGGATTTTACCCTACGATAGGGTAAAACATTCAATTCGTAGGTTGTAGGGTAACCCTACGGGTAAAAACACCAAAACGTAGGGATTTGTAAGGTTTTTTGTTGTTTTTGTTATTTTACTAGTTATTCACATTAATAAAAAATGAAAATGTAGAAGATGAATAAACAAAAATATAAAATTACATTGAGGAAGAGAACAGAGCGAACCACAACCAACAAAGTATATTTAAATCTGGCTCTTTAGACATATAATTCGCAATCATCTAGACCTCATTATGCTAAGCTTGCGTGGAAACTCTTCAGTCATAGGAAACCCACTGCTCATTTTTAATGAAAAAATAAAAATGTTCAATTCTTCGGTGCGTAATTTACCGTGACATAGCCTTACAGGAAAGTAGATACATACTATTTCCGAACTTCTAAAGTCTAGATATACTACTTTGAATAGATGTGATCTATTTTGGATAATATAAACAAACCTAAAAGATATACCATTATCCAATATTTTCTATAAACTTAGGTCCATTTTTGGTTTTTTGGTTTTGGATTTTAACAATGTATCTGACAATCGCATCTTAGTGCTTCCATGCACCAGTTTTGCATGTTTTTGTCCACGTGTACCTGTACCATGAATATTCGGTGACTTAGACTATTCCAGCTAGACAGTAAAGTGTGGCTTTTTCTATCATAGTGAGGTGATTGTTGGACGTTTTTCATCTGATTTGTGTGATTTCTTGTAATTTATAAAATGTTAAAGAATTTCAGCGTAGGGTAAAGTAGGGTAAAATGACCGTCAATGGTAGGGTAAAAACGAACAGCGAGCGTGGCAACACTGACCCCCATCAAAGAGTGGTCAAAGCTGGAGGTCAGAGCTGTTGTGCGTTTTTTGTTTTCGAAAGGAACAAAACCTTCTGAAAT
>BLXT01001969.1:1818709-1829650 GCA_019648995.1 Plakobranchus ocellatus | reverse complement strand
CAAACCCAACTGGCCTTTAAATGCTCTTTAGATTGTAGTATTAAACATAAAGCTTAAGCCATGCCTTTCTTTGTGATAAATACTCAAGTTATTCCATGTGTGCACAGTATTGTGTAATTTTTTACTGATATTTTCTCCATTCTCATTTGATTATTTCTTTACTTTTTGAGAAAATGCAGTAAACTTAATTTTATTTTGTAGGGCATTAAATTTTCTTCAATTTGATGTATGTTACATACAGTGAGCATAAACGATTACTTTTTTTGGTATAAATAATTAAGCCATTTCGTGTGTGCCCAGGGTTATGTAATTTTCTGCTATTATTTTCTCCATTTGCATGTGGTAATTTGTTTACTTTTTGAAAAAATGTAATAAACTTAAGTTTATTGTGTAGGGTATGAAATTCCCTTCACTTTGGTATATGTTACATTGAGCTTAAAGGATTTCTTTTTTTTTTGATATAGATATTTAAGCCATTTCATGTGTGCCCAGTATTATGTAATTTTTGTCGCTATTTTCTCCATTTTAATGATGGTAATTTGTTAACCTTTTTGAGATAATTCAGTAAACTTTATATCATTGTGTAGGGCTTGAAATGCTCTTTAATTTGGTATATAATACATTGAGCTCAAAACAAAAACTTTTCTTTCTACAAATGTTTACGTGATTTCATGTACAAGCAATTAAATGTAATTTTTGTCGCTATTTTCTCCATTTTAATGATGGTAATTTGTTAACCTTTTGAGATAATGCAGTAAACTTTATTTCATTGTGTAGGGCTTGAAATGCCCTTTAATTTGGTATATAATATATTGAGCTCAAAACAAATACTTTCTTCCTACAGATATTTACGCAATTTCATGTACGAGCAATTAAATGTAATTTTTGTCGCTATTTTCTCCATTTTAATGATGGTAATTTGTTTACCTTTTGAGATAATGCAGTAAACTTTATATCATTGTGTAGGGCTTAAAATGCCCTTTAATTTGGTATATAATACATTGAGCTCAAAACAAAAACTTTTCTTTCTACAAATGTTTACGTGATTTCGTGTACAACTTTTTACAAGCAATTAAATGTAATTTTTGTCGCTATTTTCTCCATTTTAATGATGGTAATTTGTTTACCTTTTGAGATAATTCAGCAAACTTTATGTCATTGTGTAGGGCTTGAAATGCTCTTTAATTTGGTATATGGAACACTTATGTACTGCAGCAAACTAAAATGTTATGCCTTGAAAAAGAATGTTATCATTGAGATACACACAGGTGCTTGCTATTTTTTTTCCATACGGGCGTTTTTACATAAGCACCCATCTTTGGATTCGAATAACTTACATTCCATTTATCTTAGAAGGCCAAAAAAAATTGAGCAATGCCTTTATAAACTTTTCTAAGGTCCTGAAAAGTTTCAGAGTTGTACTAGTTGAAGATTTTGGGTAGCATGAGGTCAAAGTAGGCTCAAATGCGTGTTTTGGAGCTTTTTTAATGTAAAGTAAAGTTTTTTTTCAATTTTTAGGACATAATTTCTCCTACATTTTTTATGTTATTTCCATTTCTTCTTGTATTTTGACTGAAAATCAAGTGAACAGCTCAAAAATAAGGTACCAATCTCTTTGAATGTACACTTTTGTTTTTACAGTAGCTCAAACTTGGGGGAAAAACACATTTTCCAAAATGCCGGAAATTTTCCAAGTCTGAATAAACTTCCACATGCAATAACTTTTTTGTTTGTTGGTTGATTTTGATAATTTTTTTTTTTGTTTTTCATGTTTTTCTAAGCTGTTTTGGAAAAACTAAAAAGAAATTATATGAAGCAATATTCTAATTTTCACTTGTGGTACCTACTGCCACTACTACTACTACTACCACTACTATCACTACTACTACTTCTACTTTTTCTTCTTCTGGCATCCCTGCAGCCTGAAAGCTTGAGATCACTTTTTGGACAGGCTTATGCACAAAAATCTTGACTTGACTCTTCTTCCTGTTTTTTCTTCCTTGCATTCTTCAACTTCTTCCTGGCAATTTTGAGATGCGCTGAAAATTCGAACTACACATCAGATTTATTTGTAATATATGTATATTTTTTTCCTTTGATCTTTGAAGATTGAAGGAAAACGCAGTAGAGATAGACAGAGAATAACTTTTATTGAAAATCTTAAGTCATGGGCAATAGGCAAGGGTAGCAATAACAACTTTATAAGGTTAACTGAGAATAGGTATGAGTGGAGGAACATGATCGCCAATGTCTGTTCCAGACAAGGTACCTCATGATGATGATGATATGTATATTTACATTGTCTTCGTCACAATGTGACAATTACGGCCAAGTAAATTTGGATCTAAGACTTTGGCATAATTGTGGTGAAGCAGGTTATAAAATTCAAAATCTGCAGAAGCAAAATGTTGTATTAAAATCTCATCATCGTCTAAAGTGGAGACACATTATGAATATTACTTATTAATTATATGATGCCGTGGACTAACAGATCTAAAGATATATTTTATGTATCCATATTTTTAGAATGATTTAAAACATTTTTTTTTAAAAGGCCAAAAAGCCTCAGTCCGAAGGGAATAACAAGAGGAAATGGGGTTAGTCACAAGTGAGTTAAAAAAAGTAATAAAGCAATAATTCTAAAACTTTGGATACATAAAATTTATCTTTAGATCTGTTAGTTGCAACACTTTTTATTCAACTAACTTATTAAGTTAATTTTGTATATGTTTTACAAGAAGTGTAGAAATTTGATTTTTGGGAAAATTTTCTGGAACTTACAAAAAAAATGCAGCAAACAGGTAAGAACACACAAAAGTAAGCAAAGATGCTTTTGACCTCTATGGATTTTATTCAGATCTAGATATCTAGACTGAAAATCATCTGGTTGTGTTCTTTTTTACTTTTGGGTCTTGATTTAGTGCTCCTCGGAGCGTTTTTAAGATCTACACTATATCTGGATCTAGATCTAGGACATCATTTGAATCATAGTGATTTTCTACTGGCAAAACCTCTACAACATTATCAGAAAATTCATCTCCACATCCGTCTGCCTAAAAAGAACCAGACTAAGTCTCTTCAAGGCCATAAGGGCATTAGACCTAGATTCAGATCTCCATCTACCTCACAGATTTCACTAATTCTGGGCTGACTTTTGGTTTTGCAACACAAGTTCTAAATTATTTTATAAAAAAAATGAAGAGTTCTGCAATGACAAAAATGTGATCCAGAATACTGACGAAGAAATGGTTCAGGAACAAAATGATGAGGCGGCGAGTTGTTTGTGTGGTTATTATAGGTGTTATAGATCGGTATAGGTAAAAACTGCAAGATTTGCGGGCGCCGTCCACCGTGAATTTTTGGGTTGCTTGCAACAGTTGCAGGCTACGTCACAAATGAGTTAACCATTGATCAAATTTTCTCAATTTTCTTTATGCAATTGTATTTCATCATTAAAATTCTTTAAATCAGTGCCTTGAGTGCCCCCCCTATTTTGCTTTAAATGAGTAAATAGTTAATGCTTTTTTAAAACTTTACTTCTACAAGGTCATCCCTTCTATGTTGGAGTTCAGTATCACCCAGAATACATCTCACGTCCAATGAAGCCGTCTCCTCCTTATCTGGGCCTTTTGCTTGCCTCATGCAACAAACTGGCATCATATGCTAGCCGTGGCTTCCGTTCCTCTCCACGTATGTCTTTCTGTGAGGATTCAGATGAAGGAGATGGTGATTTTGAAGAGGTGGACAAGAATGATAAAGCAGAGGCTACTGGCCAGGTTGATGGTGATGGTCATTTGCCAGAAAAAATTGGAGATGCTGCTGCCTAAATGCTGTCACTTTACATTAATTGTTGTAATTTTGTTGTGAACAAATTTTGTAAACTGCTCTTTTTTTCATTGTCCTTTACATTTGATTTCTCTTTTCAAGCTCTCCTAATTGTTAGTCTTATTTTAATTTTAGAGTTTGAAGGGAGAGTTGATAATTTTCCTAACAGTTTTATAACTTTTACTGATTAAAAAAAAAACTTTGCAATTCTCCTCAGACGGGTTCAAAGTTTTTTTCTTCTCTTATTTAGTCTCTTGTCTTCCAATGTAAGTATGCATATATATCTGGTTTATCTCAACTCCTTCCTGATTTTATTTTCTTGACGGCTGATGGCATCCCTCTTTCTGATAGTTGAGCTTACCAGTATTTCCTCAATTGTAGAAATTATCAGATACATATGTATTGATACTCTCCAGGAAATGTGCAGGAGAGTGATAGACATGTGGTTTGAAATGGTGCAAGTGTGAATCACTAAGTAGTAGAGAGTTGGATCTGACTTAATTGCAGAGATGCTCTGAATTGCAAGCTCACAATTTCTTAAGACTAAAAGCAGTTTCACATCCCTGTCTTGATTGGTCTGTTAGGGTTATATTTAAGCATCTTAGCAATGACCAAAGGGACATAATCTTTTATGACAGGTATTTAAATGTAGACTGAACAAAATTTTATGAAAAGATAAAGAAACATGTAAATAATTTTATCCATGGCTTTACATCATTTTGTTGAATCTCCTAAATTTGAAGGGGCCTGCAGTATTGAGTTTATATTTTGATTACATGTTGTATAGATTTTTATAAGTTGATAACCTATTTTATTCTTTCTCATATTATTTCACATCTAGTGGCAGTTGCTTTTTTCCCTTTGTCTATATTAAATGTTTAATTGGGAGAAAAAAAGATTTGAATTTTTTGTTGTAAATCCTGGGACCATAATTCAACTGGTTCTTAACTAATAGCTCTGTGTTTTCATTCAAGATTTCCTCTCTACCCTGAAACCATATCAACTATGTTTGACATTTGTGTCCCTGAAATTTTTTTCAAAAGCAGTATGCAATAGGGCAAATAAATCAGTATAAAGAGCTGAAAATCGATCAAATATAGCACTGAGGTATCAATACACACATAATTAAGCAATGTTTAGGTTTAAATAGATGTGCTTTAATATGGTACTTTTGCATATGTAATTAATCAGTGCTCAGACCCGAATGCATACACATTTATATATAACAAATATCTTCACATATGTAAATAATCAGGCTCCAGTAAGTCGTGTATGAATAATTATGTTACACATGATTAAATCGCATGTTAATGAATATTGATAGTAGACTTTTATTTAGATAGTATTTGAAATAGCACATTAAATGCATATCAGTAAGCTATGCCTTTGAGGGAGTTGAACACCAAACATTATGGACATTGTTATGAATAGTGTAGATCTTAGCAAGTATACAGGAAATGAAATTTGTACAGATGGTGCCACAGAGTCTTGCCTTACAAGGGCCAAATAGTGAACACAGATCAAGCTATATTAGATTAGACACACCAAGATGCAGCTGAGATCTTATTACTCATTATATCATGTTTGATGAAATAAAATTTCTTGCACTTGATTTTTATTGTGTGTGAGTGTGAGAGAATTTGCTGCAAAGTTTTTCATGTCAAGATATTCAGTACACTTTGATATATTTTAACTGTCTCTTACAAGAAATTTTACATTGTTGAAATTTTACCCGCTTATTATATATAAAATGCCTAAGTCTTGATATTATAATACAGTTTTTTAGGCAAATTGTAATTTTTTTCAGCATTTTTTTTACTTCCATCTGATCCCTCGTATTACAGTTGAAAAATTTTCAGTGCCAATAAAAATGTGTTCATAAAACATGAAAACTGATTTTTTAAACTAAAATTTAATCTATATAATAATAGCCTTGCCATTAAATTAATCATGTTCTCTTGTGCCTTTTGTCTGATATATCCAGTATAAATATAACAATTAATTTGAGAGAAAATTGGTCATGATACGAAAATCATACATTTACGTTTTTTTAACTGAGTGAGATGTTCCTGATCATTTAGGTCTTAAAAATTGTAAGACATTTCATTTCTAGTCTGAATTTTGACAGTTTAGAGGCCGAAAGAAATGGATGCAAAATAATGATCTGACCTTATTCAATCTTGACAAACCTTCACTCACTAGCGAACCCAATTTCTCAAAAACGCCTTTTCCATTAGTTTTTTTTTATTCCTACCACATCAGGGCCTGTAATTTGTAAAGGTCTAGTGGCCTAAGCCTGTGCTGAACCCAATGCAACTTGCAAGTTTAAAATTTGATGAATCAAAAAATATTGCAAATTTATATAGGCCCTGCTCCTCAAAAATTGATAGGCCTCTATTGATCATGACTGGCAAACCATAGTCTAGTCAGAGAAATCTACACACTGTTTGAACAGCTGCTCCATTTTGTGGCGAGGTGGGGATGTGATCTATAATTTTTGAGGAAATACATCATGTGTAATAAACTCATATGTTGGATTACTATAGATTGACACAATTTAGATACTAAAATAGGTGAATCTGCATTAACTGTTGAGAGATCTTAAGATAATTTGAAAGACTTAGATTTTGCTTAGCACATGTCTTTATATGAAAATCTGGTGGTTTTTGAAAAGGCTGGACCTAGGCCCACAAAATACAAATGGCTCAAATTTACTTTATCTAGGCCTCCTTTTATTAAATTTTCTCTCATGGAGGTGGGTTTTTTTTCTGCTTTCAATTGGATTTTTTTAAATTCATTATGACAGGGAATAAATTTCAAGCAAAGCTTGGTAAGACAAAATAGGACTTTTTTTTTCTTCTTTATTTTGTTGGAAGCTGAACTTAAATGGGTGTAAAAAAGAGTAAAAATTTACCATTAAAAAAATATTTAATTCTTATATAATTATTATTGTGTTTCTTATTGTTGTGTTCAGCAAAAGTATTATGTGAAATGTTCAAACAAAATGAGTCATTTTTCAGCATCTGCCCAACTAGTGTATAAAGCTCAAACAAGAAGGGACTCTTCTGTCAAGGGTTCCAGCCCTGCCATTGGCTTCGTGGCCTGATGGAGGGCCTGAAAGCCCGAGATCACCTAGCTGTGGACTGGCTCTATATACATAAACCAAACTAAGCACATGTCCGAGGGATGACCTTTTGTAATGTGCAAAAAATTCACCAGCTTCATGTATTTTGCTTTATATCCTGGTGGTCTATTCCTGTAACAACTCATTTGGTATGCAAGTAACATGTTACATTGTATTATATAATTTTTGCTCACACATCCTGATCAACAGCATTCAGGTTTTTACTTTTAAAATCCTTTGTATAATACTGAAATGAGGGCTCAAAACTACTGAGATTTAATGTTTCAAATTGGCAGCTGTGGTTTTGACTTTCCTTGAAAGCAATTGGCAAAAATGCAACTCAATTTTTTGGGCCTCAACTATTGATAAGCCGTTTGTGACAAAATTTCTTCATAGGGCACCAAGCCACTGGTTCACTGCTGACAAAGCCTTCATTATTAAAGAAGTAGATACAGCAGTTTGTGACTGGTGAACTGGTGACACTGCACCCTATATAGTTTTATTGCATAGATTTACAGATTTTTCAACAGACATTTAAAATTAATTTTTGGCATGACAGTTTGGTAGCTTAGGCAAAGTTTGGAGAGTTCACGGGAAACTATAACTTTTAGAATCCTTATTCAATAATTTCTCAGCTCATGACAATAGAACCTCCTAATTCTAAAATTATTGACGCTATAACACACCTGCTTAGATTGTATTTGTATTAAATTTTTTGGAAAAAAAAAAGTTAAAGTTGGACAAAAATTAAAAAATATTTGTAAAGGTTCAGTTAACTAAGGTTTCAAAGCATCAAAAAGTGAGCATGATAAATGGGTGAAGACATATCATTTTTATTGGGTTTTTTTTTTTTGTTCCCCTTTATTATACTTTATTGTCTTAGAGCTTTAATGTTACTGTCAGTGTCACTTTAATCTTAAAATTTATGTAGTACAATTTCTCTAAAACTTTCAAAAATAAAGTAGATGTCCCATTTATGGGATCAGGTACCGTACATGAAATCAGAGCCTTGAAACAAGCAACGTTTGTGGAACGAAAAAAAAAATGAAGAAAAGATTTAGCAGGATTGTAGGAGGCCACAGGGAATGAAAATTGATTTCAAATGTAAATCTGTCAAACTCAAAAGAGTATTTTCAAAGACATTTTGTTATTTATTAGATCCTAGTTTATCCTGATATAGCATCATTGGTATCATTGTCTAGTTAAAACTCTGCTAAAGAATCTAAATGAGTAGCAACACTGCAAAATGAGACGCTTTGCGGCAGAAACAGTTGCCATAATATTTCTAATTGTCGAAATTGTGGGGCTTTATTTTGTCACAATTTTAGTCTCTCGTAACCATTGAGAAAGTTTTGCAGTCTAGAGACCAATTTGAGATCAATTATTGGTGATCTCTAGGAATCATAAGAACATTTTTCCATGGTCAATTTTTTCCAAAATACTTCTCATCTTGTGGCAACTCTTTATAAATGTGAATTGACTTGTTTTGGCATGTAATGAAAATCGGTTCATGTCCACTCCACATATTTCAACATCCCATGGATGGACATTATGGAAAAGTCGCCTGGTAAATTGTTATTCATTATTATTATATTATTAAAGTATTTTGCTTACTACGAGACTCAGTTTTGATGATTTGTTGACTTTTTTTTTTCAGTTTGATGGCAGGTATTACAATGCAATGTAATTTTTACCACTTTGTGTTTTACATTTGTTTGTTTTTTTTTATTTTTAATTTTTTGCTTCACCTTGCACCTAATGTGAGAAGTGCAAAATGAGAATTATTTTACTTACTTAAGTTCCAAACAGAATTTCATACTTGTACTACTAGATACCGTGTTGACAAGCATGAATAACCCTTTTTTTTATTGCATATTTTTATCCAATATGCCAATATGTTATTTGGTATTCAGTTTCTAAATCTTATTGTAACTTGAGATGTACTCTTAAAAAACATGAAATAAAATCAATTATGAAATGTTTTTCACCATGTTATTTTTGGTTATAATTTTTTTTTTTTTTTGTTATAATGTGATATCTGATTTCAAGTCTAAAAACAAGTTTGAGAAATGGACATGAGTCTCTTTTTTCCAAATTCTTATATCTTGCCTAAGGAATCGAAACATCTTTGCACCTGAGTTGATGGTATGACTGAGACAACTTCATTTTTGTGGCTACCACACCTCACCCGCTTCAATAAGGTGCGGGGGAGATGGGAGGGGCAATTGGTTGGCAAATCCATCTTGAAATCTGCAAAGATTTTTCTGATGGTTATCCTCTTATGAGACAAGGGCCTAGAAATTTGAGATCACCTTGCGGTGGACATTATGTTCCAATTAAAGTCTATTGATGAATTTAAATTGAATTTTCACAGGGCTCTTTATCTATTTACAATTATCTCTGTGATTATGGTTGTATCATTCCTTGGCTGGTGTAGAGGATAGAGAGGAAAAAAGTACCTTAAAGTTGAAATAAGCAATATCTGTGATACCAGTTTCTCTGATCTTGTAGCCACAAAATGATCAAACTGGTCAGATCATATTGTGATGCACAGCCAAAATTGAGAGTTTACTAGTTACCGGTACTGTACAATTTCAATTGGAAACAAATGTGAAACTTAAATGAAAGAGTTCCAAAAAAGTAAAAGCTGGCAAAAAAAAATCCAGACCCAAATATTTCCAGCAATCTTTTACTCCTGCTCCATATTTAATTTTGATATGAAGATGGAAATGCTAATTATAATATATTTGGTCTGCAAAAATGATCCAAATTTTGTATTTGCCTGAAAGAGGGCCTACTACTTCTATTAGAATAATTTTGAATAAGATCCAAAGGCAGTACAACCTGCACGAGTATATTTTACTGAAGATTGACTCCTAGATTTAGTAGAATGAAATATCTAGATTTGATCACATCTATAGTCAATTTCATCTAAACCTAGTCTTCAAGAGGCTAAAGACTAGATAAAGCCAGTGAAATATGAATCTGGATAACTAGGTCTAGAGTACCAAAAGCTTTATCTAGTCTTAACAAAGTATAATAAACAATCTTATTAATTTTATTGATAACTTTCCTTGAAAACAATGTCCGTTATTTCCAAGATTCAGGTTGACGGATCACATATCTAGATTTCCAACTGTTTCCTAATAACTCTTCAACATTACAAGCAATGCTCATATTTCTCTTTTTCTTGGAATTCTATAAGGGAGATCAATCACAAATAATTTATACCTAAAGGTAGTAAAAGGATGCCGAATGCTGCGAAGATTTTTAGGCCTTAGGCCGGATTATATGGGACCAACTTGAAGCATGCAAAGAATAGGAAATCCTGGACATGCTGAATAAAAACGATTGCAAACTGGCTGGAGGCCAGAACTGTAATTTTTTAAAAAATCCATGTCAGATGCGAATGACCATCATATGAATGATTTTGATTGCAAATAGTAAAACATGTTTTTGTGTCTAGAAATCTAGGTTGTGTGTTTAAATCTACAGGGTCAATCCATCTCATATAATCACAATAGCCCCATTTAGATGATTTACATTATGGGCAAGATCTGGATTGTTGCGTCTAGCCAGTCTGAAACAAGATGATCTCACACTTTCAGGCTCTCCGTCAGGCCACACGGGGCCTTTTTTTAACGTTAGGAGTAGCAGTTTAGTTTAGGAGACCGGCGAGAAACCCCTCCATGCTTAGGAGACTTAATGGGTTAGACGCATGGCTGCCATGCAGAGATTTATCACCTGCGGTAATTAGATCTGACAGGCGCCGGCGACCTTATCTGATGCGGCTTGCCTTTGCATACTGGGCGCGGCAGTAGAATACAAAAATGTGCACAAATGCCGACTTTTCAACCGCTCAGTCACAAAAGTCAAACTTTACAACATAGTCAAGAGTGGTATCATTGAAATGCTATTTTTCTGCTCTATAAGACGCACTCAAAATTATTCTTTCTTCTGAATATATCGTGGATATATCAACCGTTTTCTGT
>BLXT01001969.1:1777684-1789318 GCA_019648995.1 Plakobranchus ocellatus | reverse complement strand
ATGATAAGGTGTCTAGCCTTCTAGCCTTCAGTGCATTAGATCTAGTTACAACTCGGTGTGCAGATCTTATAGGATTTTACAAAGTAGATCTAGAACAAAACATCTTGGCTATTATTTATAAGATAAATGCATATGAAAAATGCAGTATTAAGTTAGGTTTTTTGTAAATAACAGGCAGTTTTTATGCACATCCCCATTCATGTAGTGCTAAAATTAGACATAGCCGGCATCTCAAATTACTTTGATGTGGGTCGGGCTGCAACTCCCAAAAACCATTTAATTTCTTTGATCTATTGCCGACATGGTAGGCTAGTTATCACTCTAGGCCTACGACATTGTGCACGATGTTGACTTAAAACTAAAAAAAAGGATTTTATTCAGCTTTCAAGACTGTGAATTAATATATTGATTCATAATTATGGTTCAGCTTTAATTCTTGGTTACCTAACCACCAGCGCCGAAGGTCTATTGAGTTACAGAACCTCCCCCTCTCCCTCCGGAAAAAAAAAAAATGCTGGATATATTATCTAGATGATTTATTTAATCCAGGGACAAGTCTGGTATGAGATCAGAGAAACTACACTGGTCTACTTCGCGGATAATTTAAAAAAATCGAGGATCAGCTTTCTATCGATACCGCATTTTTGTATAATGTGAATGGAAAGAAAATTGCACAAAATGAAACCAAAAGCGCATGCGCTTAGTTTACAGTTAAAGCGTAAAATGATGAATAACTCCTAAAGCATAATGTTGGCATGTCTGCTTGTAGCACCATGACATATCAATAATACAGAAGTTACTCAGTCTCTTTACACAGAATGTTGAATCAACATTATTGACCGCAAATTGGATACTTGGATTATATCGATATTAATTTAAAAATGTTCAATGCTATCAAATAAGTAAAGGGTACACGTCCGTTGATATCGGATGGATGCAAAGGATAAGACGAGATATTTTTTTTTCCTTTCCATCGTCCGTCGGGACAACTGAATGGGATTTTTAGCGGGGCAGCCCACAAAGCGGAGTTTTGAGGCATTCACCGGAATTTTTCCCGGCGAAAACGGAAAGTTGGCAGATCTGCACAAGGATAATTATGCAGAAAACTAGCTTGAAAAATGAAGGAAGTAATGATACCACATGAGTAACAAACATAATTCTGGCAACTCTGATTCTTTAATCTTTCCACAAAAAAACTTACTATGTAGGATATTGCTTCATTTGCTGTTGCTGTTCCAAGACTTGTTGCTTGACAATTTCTTGCTGCTCTTGGAACAATTTTTGCTGTAATTCCAGACGTTCAGGATTTCTCAAGCCTGCAGAACTCTCAGAGCAAGACATGTTGGATAAGGATGGAGTGTTATTACTTTGTGCAGCAGCATGGTTCTCAACCTTTCGGCTGCTGAGGGGTTTCTCCAACAAAGGCTTTGCTTCACCGATAGATCCAGCGGCTTCAAAAGGCTCAGCCACATTTTTACCAACTGCCTCTGCTGCAAAGTTTGAGCCTTCCTTTACTTTCTGCAGAGAGGAACTATGCTGCTCTATTTGTCCATTTTTCGCCTCAGGACAGTCTGGTTTGTTAGTGATACTGATGTCAGGTTTTATTTCAATACTTGAAGCCTTTGACTGTGTCACACTGAGAGAGGCAGGTCCTTTCTGTAGGAGTGGGGTATGGGCACTCAGTTGGTTGAACAGGTTACACTGCAGGCGTTGCATTTTTTGTGGCTCCATTTGAATGTCCATGTCGTCATGTGTTCTGGATGCTACAGGAAAATAATTTGTGATTCAATAAGGAAAAAATTCTTGCTCAACTGTGTTAATCTTAACTGATCATGACTTGTAAATTAGCCACAGTTCAAAGACTGCAATGATTATATATATCCATTTGAAAGCCACAGGTTCATAGCAAAAATAAAAAAATCCACACAAAAATAACTGAAGTAAAATAGAAAAAAATATCTAATCTGTATTTAGGAAATCTGTTTAAAATAACGATTGTGAGAAAGACCGAAAGGAAAATGCCCATATTAGATTTAAGGATAGTTTTTAATTTCAGCTAAGCAAAGAAATATCACTACTCGCTAGTAGTATTTTATAAATTTTTTTGGGAAGTAATTGCATATTTTTCACCAAATGCTTTTGAAGTATAGGTTTAAGATCTACCTAGTCCCATGCATACCACGTAAGAAAAGTCAACAAAAATTGAAATCGCAAAAAAAGGCACTATTAGAAGATGCAAATTACTATTTCTACTTCCATATATCATAAGATTTTTACAAGCGTTAAGTCTATATCTAAGGCCCATCTCTCCTTTCAAAGGTAGTTGTTTCGAGCTACTAATTACAAGCATCAATGGGATAGGTTTGGTTTTTGTATAGCCAGTCAACAAGATGATCTCAGGCCCTCAGTCAGGCCAGGGTGCCAGTGACAGGGTTCCATCAATGGGATAAATTCGAGTTGATGATTACAGGAACATGTAGCTCTCTGATAAGTTACGTGGTTCATGATGAACAAACATTACCATTGCAAATTGGCAATATAATTTTGATAGGTAAAATGTATACAATGGTTGTTGACATTAGACTGATCCAAAGAGTGAAATGAGAGAAAGTGTCTTTTTCTTCACTGTCCACTGAGACAGTTCATCAGGATTTTAGCATAGCTGCCTGGAAAGCAGAATATGTGGCATTCATCAAATTTTCACAGGCAAAACAAAAATGTTGACAGGTCTGCCAGGGCTACTGCACTGTACACAATATAGACCATATTATTTCAGTATGCTTACATAGATGGTATATGAAATTGTTTTATTTTTAACACTTTGGTTAATAAGGAATTGTAGGAGATTTTTTTAAAAAGTATCAAAAGAATGTAAAGCAGAAGTAGAATCATAAAAACAGATGAAGCGGTAAATAATATTGTTTGACAATGATGAGGGAAATAAATTATTTTGCTACCACTAGTACCAGGGAGCCATTGAAGTGGAGTAAGACAGAACATTGAAGATCACAGGCGTTTTTTGGAGACATGTTCCAATGCGGGACAGCAAGGACTGTTCTGCAATTTGCAGCAGTGACATGCCTCTTAAAAACACAAACTTATTTTGTGTTAGTGATTAAGGGCCGCAGTTTATACTACTCTAAATTATTCCTACCATTTTGAGCCCTTCATAGCAAACAGAAAAGATAAAGATAAAAGCGGCAAAAGTTTTAAAAATCTCAACATGCAAAAAATGAGAAACAAGCTTTACTGTCTGTAGCTGTGGAGTGTCTAGGCTGCCTATCAAACAGGCTGAAAGCAGATTCAGTTATGTCTGAAGTGTCCACATCTCCAGCATCCCAGGAAGATAAGGCTGAGTCAACTTTTACTCTACGAGGTGGTGGCAAAGGGTTCCTTGGATGAAATTTCCTGGGAAATAAAGCAAAATATATAAGAGTATACATTGCAAAATGAAAAAAAAGAAAAAGGGTTATTCAACAAAAGAACACAGGACAAAAATGAATTTTTTAAAAATGATTTTATAAATTGCCCATGGAATAATAGATGCTTCATCAGATCTCAAAGGAACCAATCAATGGCATTTTGCCATTACTTCCAATTCTGGATTTATTCTACCTAATCCAAAAAGGCAAGTTTTCCATTCACTTCTGGGTAGATACCACACCACAAGCTCAGTTGTAATGAGAGCCTGGATCACTGCCTTTGCAGCAGTATATCTGATAGCACAGTTCATTGCCTTACTCAAACATCTCCAAGCCATATTTTCCTTTGGACATTTTATCAGGCATGGCAGTCCTTATAGGTGAACAGCAATCATTTCTTTGCATTATTCTAGTCATCTGCCTAAGTAAAATCATATTTAAATAAATTATAACTGGAGTAACAATAGTAGCAATGGTTTACCTGGTAGGCAATTGGCTACCAAGTGAAAGGTCCAATGTTCAAATCCCAGTGTGGGCCAAGTCAATTTTTCACTGCACCTCTGTGTCCACACAAATAGGTAGCTAGGTTTCTTAAAACCCAGCGAAAGGGCGGAGAGGAAAGTAGTGTCAAATTACCTCAGAATGCAGTATGCCAAGGACAATCAGGACCCTTCTCCTGGTTCCCAGGTACTACTTGTGTGGATCCATGAATACAAAGTCACAAAAATGTAGATTTAAGGTGCTTGTATTTTGTAAGCATGGGACCCACTTATTTTAGAGTGACAATTAAAAATCGGACATAAAGAGCCATTTAGATGAATCAGATTACTTTATTGTGATTTCTGATTTTTTATAAAGCAAGATTTAGATCTGGAGTATGCCTGGGGAATAAAATTCTTCATTTTTTTCTTCAATATCATCCCTAATTACAAAATCATAAGAAAAACGTTATGAAGTCAGATCCATAAATCTTTTTACATTGTCAAATACATGCCAAGATGCAAAAATATATATCTCAGGTGTAATAGGTTACAATCAATCTTTTTTCTTTTATAAATATGTAAAAAAAAAATGGCATTCCTCAATATATAATTCAATCCTATGAGCTGTGGCAGCTAGTGACTTAAAATAGAAAAATGATACAGCTAGATCATTTCCTCGATTCCTTCCACCCATGTGCAACATAAAACCTGGGTGAAATCAATAGAATATTAATATTAGAAAAAAGAAAAAAAACAGCTAGCTCCTGTTGAGCCCAGTTTCTATCTCTTTCTAATCATTTTAAAGGAAACACAGACAGGCTGCTTGTTTTTCCACTATTCAATTTTTTAAATACTCCACTGGACCCAGTTCTTTGTTTCACACACCCTAATAAACATGTGTGGAGCAAGGAAAAATATGAAAACTATGCTGGTGTGCAGAGGACAATTAAAAGGTGGGGAAACAAAAATTTAAAAAAAAAGATCTTGATTAGTTATAGGTGAGAAAGTTGGCTTTAGGACTCCAGTCATCAAAACATTGGTGGGATGTGGGCTGAGAGTAGATGAAATTGATTTTGATGTAATTCTTATCGCCTGAGTCTGTAAGGCATAGCTGCCAACTTTACAAAATCAGACTGAACTTTTCAGCCGCAGTGTTGGGATAGTGCCGCGGTGGGGGGCCAGAAGACAAAGCCAAGCCCCCCCCAGTGAAAATGGATAAGGCATGATTTCAGGGTAAAAAATGGCCTCTCCAGGATTTAAATGTGAACTAAACTGCACATACCAATGGGCCCAGGTGATCTGGGGCTGACAATGGAATATTATGTTCTATGTAGAAAGCTGAACATATAACATTATCATTTTCTGCTGATGATTTGGATGCAAGCATTTAGATGGATGGCTGATGATTATTTTCCTATGTCTATTCAACTGCTGCTGCTTTTTGTGAATGTTTGTTTTGATACGAAGAACAATGTCCGATCGTCCGCTATGAGCAATCGAAATATCCCTATAGCATGGCTTGCAAAAAAGCAGATTTTCTTGATGTTTTTGAACTAAAAATGCATGGAAATTCCTTGGAATATTTAGCACAAAAATTTGTTTCCTATATTATTTTTGGCTGTTTCAAATTATCCCTTCTAAACTTCAGTGAAAAGGCCTAAAACACCACATGAAAAAAATGTACAAAGATCAGGATCCACACTGAAGAAAGCACTTTGTTCAAAGAAAGAGAAGTTGGATTCAGACTCATGCTAGGAATATTGGGTCTCTTTTTTACCAGAGCAAAACGTAAAATCGTACTCTTTAAGAAGAAACCGTATTGCCGAAGTGACAATGTCATAATTGTACTAAGTACGATTTTATTGTACTGTTTGGCAGCTATGTGTAAAAGGGGGAAGGGGGGGAAGAAAAGTACTTCATAAATTTTAATTAAAATTGGACCAAGTCTAGATTTAAACCTATACTCTAGATTTATTAATACTTGGATTGCAGTTCAAGCACTTTCCTAGGTAGCCCAAGGAGTAACAGCAAAATGAGTTTTAGGGTAAGCCCGCACGAATGACAACTCTGACACTCTTTTTTTTAAAATCCAAAGCTCTGCTTGGCTAATCTAATAAATTACTCTGACAGTTCAACATTTCTGCAATAATGGTTTAATAAACTTGGAACACAATTATTTTTTATTTAATCTAAAGTTCAGCCTCTAGATTAGACCTAGACTGAAACAAGGAACATGCTTTTTTCCCTAGAAATAGCACAGTCTAGCTTTATACAGAACAAGAAAGGTAAGCTGATCAAATAAAACCGAAAAAAAAAATTAATAAATGAAAGAAAGAAAATTTCAAACTAAAAAATTAGGCCTAACATTGTGTAGGAAAGAGAAACCTGTAACTGAATAAAGGAGAGATAGATTATTTTTGTTTGTTCCATTCTGGAATGGATTATCGCGCTTGTAAGTTGTTTTAAAATATTTCCTGATATGACTTTGTATGTAGATTTGAACCAGAAATGAAAACATTATACAAATCATGCTGCATTAGGAATTAAAAACCCTAAAGTCAGAGCAATTCTGATTGCCTCCATGATATGGATGTTAATAGATTCCTGGGGGATTTTGGGGACATGAAACCAGCAAAAGAATATAAACCATTGTGGAAGCAAGCAATGTTTACCTGAGGCTATTTTTCATGGAGCTGCCAAAACCACTGCTGGGACCATTAAGGACAGGAGTACTGTAAAAACGGTGCAGGCTCTTTTTAGCTGGTGAAGGCTGTTTAGAATGAGGCGTCTCAGGAATCTTTGAGAGAGCTGCCAAGGGCTGCCTGGGAATGCTACCATTTTCTGATTGTCTACCCAAACGATTTCCTTCATGGCTTGTTTCAACCTCATTGTGTTTGTGATTTGTTGATCTGGCCAGATCATGATGGTAATATGACACAAGCCTAGGAGGGCTAGGAGTCTTTAAATATGGATTTGTGAAAGACAAGTGGGAAGATGAAGAAGCAGCATTGCTAGAGGGATCATGGGAAGATGTGCCAGGCAGAGCAGAACCAGAAACAAAACTGTTCCCTCCCCCAGGCTGTAAATTAAAGCTAGGATAACGAAGTGGATGTTGGATTTCCTCCTTATATGGCGAGACTTTCTCGCTGACAGGAGTTATGGAGGACTTGAGATCTTTTTGTAGTGGGACCCCTTGATGTCGTGTGAGAATATCCAGGCCTTGCTGAACTTCCTGTGTATTGGAGCGACATCCAGAGAGTGAAAGCTTGAGCAAATCTCTGAAAGATATGAGCCAAAAAAAAAAAACAGTTAGATGTAAATGTGTATTAATATTTGGAAACGAAATTCGTCTTCTGAGTCCATTCTAAATGCCAAAAGCATATCCCTTTGTAGCCGTTTCATGGTAAAGACCAACTGATAAGTCAGTGTTGACTTATCTATTGTGATGGCAGAGCAGATTTTGTTTTTTGCAGCCTCTTGTAAGGGATTTCAAAACAACATATATCTCCACATTATTTAAGGCTGAAAACATATGGGTCAGTTCTGAATCTTTGGTGCAGTTTTTAGAGGCAGGGAATATGAATCAGCTCTGGGTGTCATATTCCTGGATTCGAGTCAACGTAGTTTGTGCAATCAACTTCATTATTAAACATCTGATTAGCTCTATATCATAAGAAAAAAATGGAAAGAAGGAAATTTGTAATTTAGAAAAGGAAGGAATGGAAAACAGCTTGCTTGTTTGTCTATCAATGCAAAATAAACGTTAAAAACTTGATTCAGTAGCGGATAAAGATTAAAAAAAAAAAATAAAAAAATAACATTATTAATTCAAAATGGTGGGGGGGTAGGATGTTAAGGGCTTAATGAAATCTGACATTTGCATGCTACCAAGATCCATTGAGTTCTAGAAGATGCCAAAAAGTATTTTCAGCGACATTTTGGCACATTTTTTTTTTTGTGGGATGTTAGACACATTTGATTGCTTTTTGTATGTAAAAAACGGGGAACTGAGGCTTTCAGGCCTTTCTTCAAGCCAGGGCTCTGGTGGCGCACTTATCAGAGCTGATAAAAGCTTGAGAAACTAAAGTTCTTTGCCAGCACAACTAGGTTCAAAAACAATACAATGGGCCTTTGATTGATGGCCTATTTTTGTACATTGTGAAAAGAAAATCTGGATACCACAGATCCTTTAAGGTTTGCAGCATAAGCATTTCCCCTTCGGTGTAATAAATTTTGCACAAAGCATAATGTTGGCACGACTGACTCTGTTATAAAATTGAAAATATCTTAAATCTGATGCAAGGTTTGTAAGTTATGGATTGACTTATGATGGAAAAAAAAAGATTGAGAGTTACCTTTCTCCAATATGCCCACTTAGATGGGAACTATTTAGCTCTTCAGACAATTCCTTACCACTGCTGGGACTTGTATTGGACCCTTAGGGAAGATGAAAGTAAAAAGATAATAATAATCAAATAATTCTTAAAAACCAAAAGCATATGAGAACCATAAGATGTCTAGCAAACTCAAAATCATAGCCTATTTAAGATGTGTGAAAACTTTGAAAAGATGTACTGGGGCTACTCCACTGATTCGACAGTCAGAAATTGTAAAAAAAAAAAAAACCAACCCATAAACAATTCTTTCTCCTCTGGTGAAAAAAATACTTTCAGCTATTTGTCATTCAAAATATAAGTCAGTTCAAATTGTCTCGAGACCAACCCAAGAGAGTTGGCTTGTGTATTACCAATATTTTAACTTAGAGCTGCATCCAGAATCAATGTTTCTTGGTCTTTGCAATGGTTAAAAACTGGACTGAGATATCATGAGTTTAGGTACTGGAATTTAAGCTTTTCGAAAAAAAAGCAAAAACAAGAAGAAAAAAATAATTTATTTTTTATTGGAATCAGGGATACATAAAAACTTGTGAACTAACTTGTTTTCAGCGTTTTGACTCTATTTCAAAACCTCAAATTTTCCTCAACTTTTAAAGCAACGAACATTTTTGTACTGCAATATTTCAGATGAAAGCCAAAAAAATGGTTTTCAAAATCTCTTGAGCAAAAGAGAGAAAATCAACAGTTCAAACGGTTAACTAATTAAAATTTGATTTCATTTTGTGATAAATGTGGAAAAGAGAGAGGCTGATTGTTACACATAGCACTTTGGAGAAAAAAGATTTTAAACTGGTTTTTTTCTCTTTTTTGAACAGATTTTTTGGTATCCTGAAGGAGGTTGCAGATTGAAGTCACTTCTACTAACAAATAAAAACAGCACAATGCAGTCTTTGAGGTAAAACCATATAATATAAGAACATCAACAAAACAAAAAAAATAAAACCACCACTAACACAAAAAAAAAAAAAAAAAAAAGAGACAGGTAAAGAATTACTTAGGTCACTAAACATATGATAACAGGGTAAAGGCCAGTTCAAACTCTTTTAACTGCAACCAAGCAGAAAAACTTGGCAAATTAATGATAATGATCGATATCTTTTTTTTTTTTATTTGGCCCATAGCTAGATAAAAAAGAAAAAAAAACCTGCCTATCCTATTTTCCTTGGCATCATCTCCAACCAGAGGAAATCTACCCTCGTTGATGCTTTGAAGAGCCAGACTTATGATTTCTTCTTGATCTGAGCCTGAAACTGGTGCTCTTTGCAGAATTTTAAGAGCCTTGTCTTTGTTATCTGCAAATGCGAAAAATGACACAAAAACTACAAAAAAAGTCCTTATCTAAATCACTTTGTGGAATGAGTAAATGACTCCAGCATTCAAGTTAAATTGTACAGAGTTCTCTTGTGATACTGTCAGGTTTGCTTCCTTCTTGATAAACATTTTTGTAAAATAGCTGATTTGCCAATTTCTATATGATTGCTGTTGTTAACAGGTATGCTTGTCTTATGTTGATTGCTATATTGCTGACTCTGAGAATTGTTGGTGTTAGATTGCTATATTGCCGACTCTGAGAATTGTTGGTGTTAGATTGCTCTATTGCTGACTCTGAGAATGGTTGGTGTTAGATTGCTCTATTGCTGACTCTGAGAATTGTTGGTGTTAGATTGCTATATTGCCGACTCTGAGAATTTTGGTGTTAGATTGCTATATTGCCAACTCTGAGAATTGTTAGTGTTAGATTGCTATATTGCCGACTCTGAGAATTGTTGGTGTTAGATTGCTATATTGCCAACTCTGAGAATTGTTGGTGTTAGATTGCTATATTGCCGACTCTGAGAACTGTTGGTGTTTGAAATGTTCAAAGATTGTGTAGCATGAATCCAATCAAGTTATTTCATACTGTCTTAAGCTTTTTGGCGAGTTCAGTAGATTATGATGTTTGAAAATAAAACAGTTAAGTGTACACAGTTACATCTTAAATTGCTGTTACCCTCTGTCCTTCAACATTTCAAAGATTGTGTTGAGCAAATCTCAAGTCTACTCAAGCAATTTTATACTGTTTTGGACTTTGGAATAAGTTTCATTAGATCCTAATCTTTGCAAAATAGTTTAACATTGCATTCTGGATCTACACAAAGAACTATACCTATACTTACATTGTATGAACATTAATAAAGCCCTTGAAAACCACTAGATTTTATTCAAATTTTAAAAAAGCATTGTAAGTTTATTTAAAATGGATGGCTGAGGATAGAAATTATTGCACAGTGTTTGGAGGATGATAATGAACATCGTCACATACAGCCATAGCATTGCATCTCTGATAGGGGAGAAAAATTATAATCAGACAAATCCAATGAAAATATGCAGATAAATACACATATTTTATTCACCTTTCTTAAGTTCAAGTTCTGCACTTGCAACATGAACTATTGCAAACCGGCGCAAAGTTCTTCGTGCATATGAGAGCAATTTTTCTGCTTCTGCAACATCATATTTACTGGTGAAAAAAAAAAACAAACAAATGAATAAGAGCAATTGCCAAAAGGTGTACACCAAAATTGTGTCAAGTTTTTTACTGCATTTTGAAAAAAAGAATCTCCAATTACAAAAGGGAAAAGCCCAATGGAGTATCAGTGAGGTAATATTCATGCACAGTTGGATAGCAGGAGTAGATCCATGTGAAAAATATTGGTCTCTGTCTCTTCACTTAGTGGTGAATGAGTTTATTTTGTTGATGGGTGACCACTTTTTGGTGATGTTGTCATCATAGTCATAGTCCTTTGTATGCCATTACACTCGCAAAATAAAATTTTATGTATTGATGAGTTAAATTTTTTCAAATAGGGCTTGTACAAAATCTTTCATACATAACTATGATGACCGCTCACATTTTGGCAAACCCCCATAAAGAAATACAAGACCACTTTCAATGTTAAATTGAAACAATGCCAAAGTTTTTGTTGTCATCATTTCTGTAGTTAATGGCTAGAATTCTACCCAAGGAAGCAAAATTGCAAAATGTCAATTTTTTCGAATAAAATCTTTTTACACATCAGAAAATCTAAGCTTGTTTGTCTAAAGCCACCCAGAGGAAAGAGAAAATGTGTAAAAAAAAAAAAAGACAGACAGACAAATAAGCAAAGAAAACTTGACAAAGTGTTTACATCTAAGATGCTTTATCTTTGTAATCTCCACATTCATCATTAGCATTTCATTAAATCTTTTTTAATTTGATGTATCTTTCCACTTGATATTGCATATTTCTTTCTCAACTTCTATGTATTTTTATGCTGGTTTTATCTTATTTATATATATATATATATATATATA
>BLXT01001969.1:1691300-1704057 GCA_019648995.1 Plakobranchus ocellatus | reverse complement strand
CAGGGGTAGTCGGGGCCCATAGTCTATAAGCATTGCAACGCTAGAGTTCAGCCTTGCCACGACAAACTGATATAGACTCTGCCTACGAGCGCTTTCACACACACACACACACACAAAGATATATATAATACATATTTTTTTAGTGTTAGGATGAAAACAGAGGAAAATGTGTTCCATTTAAAATTACTTATCTAAACGTTTTTCTTTTTCAACTCACTAGGTTTATTTTTTACAAAGCCAGTCTATTACCTCAGAATTTATGACGGCCGATCTGACATTTATTCTGTGCTTGAATTTGCGACAGAAAGGTTCCTGCTATCACATCTTATTTGTTAAATACTGTGATTGTGGCACCACCAAAATCCCTAACTCATTATGACTGGTCTCCCGACATTCGTACGGTAGTGTTATAATCATATGGCTTAGAGTGTAAGCTACAACTTTCTCAACAATGAAGTCGGAGGCACTAATTCTTACGAGATATATATTTTCTAAAAGGAATTACAGTTAATATTATATAGGTCATCAGAGTTCAAATGAGCTGACAATGTATGTTAAAAAAAAAAACAGATTTAAAACTGAAAACGAGGTGGCCAAGCATGCAGAATTTTGTAAAGATTATTACATATGCATAATGATTTGGTTTTTTTTTTTTTTGAAGAACATATAGTATTACAGTGGAGGCTAGAATTAATGGTGTTGTTCCACTGCAATTTCAAATTAAATAAAGATATCCATAGATTTTAAAGCAAATTGACAAAATTGTATTGTTAACTTGACTGAGACATGAAATGTTATATTAAGTGTCCTTTTTCAAAGTAAAAATGGTACACATATTACTTTTTTTTGTGCTCAGGTAGTAAAAGAGTACAAATTTTTTATAGACCTATGGAAACAAACATACAAGAAAACATTTTGTGTCAGAATGCAGACTTAAAAAACAATTTTCTCAAGGCTGAGCTGCAGACAAGAAGGGTTTACATAATAACAGTCTAATAAATTCATGTCAAATCAGAGAGAAAGATAAAAATATAATGCTGCTGTAAAATTCAAAATCGAATAGCTACGAGTTAACTATATTCACAGAAATTGTAATGATGAAGGCAAGACAATAAGAAAATAAAAACATGTAGCAGTAAAAATTTCATTTAACTTTCAATCAGAACAGGAGTTGAGCTCTAACGAGCCAAATCTGAATAAATCAGAATTTGTGATAATTCAAATAATTTTCATATCTTCAATTTAGTTTTTCCACTATTGCCCATTCTGTTAAAATAAAGTTTCATCCTTTAGCATTACTTGAACATAACTTGTGTTCCATGGCAGATTGATATGTACGCAAGTTCACAGTTGCTGTTAATTTTACTGCACAAGCTAAAAAATATAAGAGGGAAAATTTGCAATTACACCTGTGCCATCCATCTTTAAAACAGACTGACAGTTCATAAGGACAAAAAAAAATTGCAACACTTAAAAACTATGGCCACAAAAAATAACATTGTCTCAACTGAAAGATTCAATAACACAGTATTTCAATAATAAGGCTTTTCTGTGATGAAATTTCAGATCTTTTTGTAAAATGCATAGGTTCTGTGTATTTCCAAGTGCAAATCTAATTCATATTTGCTTGCAAATGTAGTGTCACAGATCTTACATCTCTTTAAGTGAGTCTTTTCATGTTTACGTAAAGTGGTACCCCTACCAAATGCTTTACCGCAAACATTACACACATAGGGTCTGCTTCCAGTGTGTATGTTCATGTGAGATTTCAAATGTCCATTCTTGAAAAATCTTTTTCCACATTCACCACATTCAAAAAGCCTTTCTCGCACAACAGAGTCACCTGAGAGGATTTGAGGTTGAGAAATGGTGATTATTTTATCCTGATTATTTGATTGGCAGTTGGTAGAAGACACCAAAAAACAGTCAGAGCCATTTTCTTTATAGACATTTACTGGTTGAGAAATTATTGGGAAAGAGGATGTACCATTGCTTTGAGCAGAGTAAACTTGAGCATTATCAGCTCCAACATTCCCACTACTAGGCAATTGAATATAGGTGATTGGTTCATTTCTAGTGTTGCAAGAAGGCTGCACATGGAAAGATGAGGTATACGGTGGCAGAGTGGATGAAAACGATGATGGAATACTCAAAACCTTCTGTCCCATTCTAAGTGTCGGAGAGGATCCTGGAGGAAAAGATTTTGCTTCTTCATCATATTCAACAAAGTCCTCACCCTCATCATCTCCATCTTCTTCGGTGTAGTTTTTTTCTACCTTATGAAATGTTGTGTGTTTCACCAAGTCATATTTATCTTCAAAGAACTTGTCACAGTGAGCACATATATGAGTCTTCAGGTGCCTTGTTAGTACAGTTCTTCTGACAAAGTTTTTGCTACAAAGAGTGCATCTATTGATATTTCTTTCACCATCAACATATGAAAATCGTTTGAAAAGGGTCCGGTTCTCCTTTGATACAACTGGTGAAGGGGGCATCTTACCACCTTCTCCAGTAATCTCTGCTTTTATTAAAGCTGCTTTTTTGCGATGCCTATATTTATGCTCCAACAGATCAGATTTGTCAGTAAAAAAAGTATTGCAATACTGGCAAACATGAGTTTTAAAATGCCGTGTCAAAGTTGTGGGTCTTGCATATTTTCTTTTACAAATAGTGCAAGCAAAAATGTTATTGGCCATATCTACAAAAGAATGTTCATCAAACATTGGTTTATTTGCTTTGACAATATCATCATGTGATAATGTCTTTAGAAAAGTTGCAGTACGGGCATTCTTTGAAGATTCACTTTCCAGAATATCCTCCAGTTCATTTAAAAATCGATCTTCATTGTCAGCTTCAGAGTCTGAGGAATCGACCAAGAAATTTTTCCATTTCTGCTTATGCAGATGCATTCTTTTAGTTTCAGTGTCAATTTTACTGAGCAAACGCTTCACATGGCTTGATTTGTGGAGAGAGAGTTTTCCTGTGTCTGTGAAAAATTTATTACAATATTCACAGACATGGCATTTCAAGTGGTCACTCATATGTTTTTCTTTATCAAAATTTACAGTGCATAGACTGCATTGAAACAGATGTGTAGATGGATCCTTGTGACAGAACTGTTCAAATTCCTCTCCATGTTTTCTGACAATATCACCATGACAAAAGAGTATTGGTTTTTCAACTGAGGGGGCTCCCTCTTCTTCTACATCTTCTTCTTCTTCATCAAAATCTTCATTAAAGTCAGATTCAGCTGAACTTAGAATGTCACTCTCCAAAACCTCTACAATGGAGGTAAAAACTTCATCTTCAAAGTCAGATAAATCATCAAAATTTATCTCAGTGTCGTCCAATTCTATTGCAGCATCCATTATTTCAAAAAATTCTGCTGTTGTCAATTGATTATCATCGGTATTCTCAACATCATTCTGTTTATGCAGAGCCTGTTCCTCAACATTTTTTGTTATATTTGAAGCTTTTTTCTCGTCATCACTAGAATCCTCAGAATCTGATATTTTGAGTAATGATGAATATGTCATTTTCTTCCCTCCTTTTACAACTGGTATGGAGCTTTCATCAAGATTACCACCACTAAAAAGCATAGTCGGGGCGTGATCATTCATATGTTTATGAACATCTATGGGGCTTTCAAACTTTTTGTAGCAAATCTTGCAAACAAGCTCGCTGCCTTCACAATGCTGGTTTTCCATATGCATTTTTAGCTCATCTTGATCACCATAGGATGCATGACAAATTTCACACTTTACAATAAGTTTTTCATGATCAAGCATATGGTTATTTAATTTGGATAGATTTGGAAAAGATTTGAAGCAAATGTTACAAGAAAAGTCTTCCTTGTGAGTGTGGCTGTGGTTTGACAAACGCTTTTCACTGGTGAACATTCTATGACAAATTGTACACTCAAATGTGGCCTTTCTAGGGGTATGTTCTTGTTTCACCTTTGGCTTTGCACTCTCCTGCTTTTTTGAGACTTTCATCATTTTTATATCCTTATTGTGTTTGTTAATGACAGCTTTTATCAAATTCTGATCATGCTCCTTAGAAGCAGAGGATTCCTTGTGAATTTTGGAATGGTCTTTTAAGACTTGTAGATTGATAAATTTGCGTGCACAAATTTTGCAGCTCAATTTATTGTCATTTGCATGAGATCTTAAATGGATTTTTAAAAGTAAAGCGGTTTTACAGCCTTTCTGGCAAACATTGCAAACATGAGTTAAAAAATGCGTCTTCATATGTTTTCTATACTCTGCCTTTGTAAGCAAAACTCTTGAACATTGTCCACATGGTAAACCATCTAGCCTAACTTTAGTTTTGGATGGGATGAACTGCTTTAAAGGTCCAATATTTTTCTTTCCACAGTATTTCTGAATCTTAACCATATCCTCTCTTTCATAGACTGCTCGTAAATGTAACTGGGTTTTAAGATGCTTTCGTAGAATACTCTCTCGTGTATAGTCAGTATTACAAATGTCACAATGGTATGGCTTTTCTTTTGTGTGAGTTTGAATATGGGTTCGAAGGTCACCTTTACTTTTACACCTTGCATCACAAAACTGGCAAGCAAACCTATCAGTGTGGGTGATAAAATGTTGTCTCAATGTTTGTCTCTTATTAAACAACTTGTGGCATACCTCACATTGAAAAAGGGTAACACTGCCATCATTGTGAAGAATTGGCTTCATCATTTCAGAATCACTTAGGTATTTTTCTTCCAAATCAACTCCAGGCAATTTCTTTTTTGGCTTCCTTCCTCTTTTCTTTTTTTTCACTGCCATACTGACTGTGTATGGAGAAGTGTCCTCTAGGGACTGAGGACTTTGTCTTGGTGGTGAAATTGGAAGAGTTTCATACTCTGTGTTGTAATTCAGTGAATCTCTTCCACAGGAGGACTGATCTAAGAGAGAGTCAGGATGTGGTGGAGAGCAGCTATTAGTGGCAATTAACTGCAAGCTTGTTGCCAATGTCTCACCTAGAGAATTATCCACATCATGAACAGAACAAGAAGATTTACTTCTGGTCATGCTTTCAAAAGAATGCCCTGTTTCCTTAACACAGGAATTTTTTCCAACAAAGGCTCTATGGCAGTTAACAGCAGAGCTTGCCCTTTTAGGTCTTTTAGATATGATTGGTGCTTGGTCCTTTTTTACTTCTTTTTTATTACATTTTCTACCTATAATTTCTCCAAATATCTGCTGACCATCTATTGTACCTTTGGTGATCTTCACTTGTGTAGACTCCTCATAAGAGCCAAAGAGTTCCTCTGTACCATCATGAGACTGCTGACATCCTGACACTGGTCTAGGATTATCATGGCTTGCATTTGACTTATCTTTGTCCATGATATTTGAGATATCTTGCTCCTCACTAACACAAGTCATTTCAAGCATATTAAAAACTTATAAAGCAAAGCCTTATCATTGAAATACCTCTGAAAATAAACTGGAGGAATAAAAGGAAAGGCATCAAAACTTTCAAGAATTCATAAATAACTTTTTTTTACATGACAAGAATTACACAAATTTGTTTGTCACACTAAGAAGCATGAGTAAAACTCGCAATCCAATAAAGCTGGGGGACTCAATTAAATAACTGCAAACTCTTGTCGTTTTTATGTCAGTGGTGCTCTTCTTGAAGCCATTTGTCACATACAACCAAAATTTCTAACAGGAGTTCACTGACTGTCTGGAAAAAACAATAAGACCATACGAACATGGTAAGTTTTTAAATGTACCCTTCTTAGTTTCAAAGGAGTCAAGGTAAAGTTGTTTATGAGAGTCTGACATTTTTTAAAATATGAATTGGGCTAAATTGAAATTTCTCTGCATTCCATGAATATGGTAAACTGTAAACTGTGCACAATTATTTGAAAGTTACAAAAGTAAACATTTTTTATGATTTCATTTGCAGGTAGAAAATGTTGTTGAGTTTCTTTGTCTTTTTTCAAAATAGAGTGGAGGCCTCCGAGTATTTACCAAAGAAACAAAAAGCTTAGACAGCTCACAACCTGACTACAATATTGACAGCCACTTACAGTGAAATCATATAGAGGATGACGATTAAAGAATTTTACGCTAAGAAAAATTGACTGTGCACAACTAGAAATACCCAGGCTCGACCGTGTAACTCAACATTTTGGGGTCTAAAAATCAATAATACTTCTCTTTCCCTTTTTCAAAATTGGATGTTTGTGATTTTCATGCTTCCAGTTAAAATAAAAAAAAATAAGAAAAAAAAATCTTTTAATGTTTTCTAAAATTTCCCTTGGCTGCAGTACAAGACTTTATGCTTATCAAGATGTTTAATCTTTCCACTCATCTAATATGAATTGCTAGTGACTAATCACAAAAGCTTAATTTATACTCGAATGGTAGCACTTTATACATGGCTCATCATTTGTATTTATTTAAAATCTAGATTTAGATCAAATCCAGTGGTGATTGGTGTCTATCTCAAGAAATAGAAAGAAATCAGATTAAAAAAAAGTATATAAACACATGAATAAGTTACAGGATGCATTTGCTTTAACTGTACTTCAAGGAAACTGACTTGAGCAATAAGACATGCTAATTTCTAATGGGGAAGGGTGGGAGCATTGAGCCCTTCCTGTTCATGTATCTTATTATAATGGAGCTAAGCTCAAACATCTCATGCCTGTATAAATTTTTGTGGGGCATCAATAAAATCCACAAAAATAAAGCTATGTTTCTGTATATCATGCCATTTTATGTGGGCATATTTTAAAAACCTAACATTGTTTACAGATTTACAAAACAACATTTTATAACCCTATTTAAACCTTATTAAGCTTGCGAAACACAAAATGCAGGTGGACATTTTAATAATTATAATGTTCTGGAACTTTGTACGTCGCAAGTCAACACTAAAAGGTAAAAAATAGCATTAAATGTTTGGTGCGCAACTTTTACTTTCTTGAGAATGCTATTATTTTTGAGTGAAATAACAAAAATCAGCAATGGGTTTAGCTAGTTTATTATATAAAACTGTTTAAACAGTTGCGTAGCCATCAGTGTTTCTAGGAAGGTGGTGCCACCCATGTTCATTTTCCGAGAGTGGACTATCGAATCATTTCATTCGTGATGCACTTAATGATTCTATTGGAGTCCTCAAAGAAAAGGTGGGGTGAATGATGAGCTGCCCATGCAATATCTTCACCATATCATCAAATATACAAGGTGCTATATGAAGAAGATGATTTGGATGGTAAAGGCAATCATGAGGCACATTTCAAATACACAATCAGCAAGGAAAATGGCACTATCCTCCTCATAGATTCTTCCTCACACAAGCTACAAGCTACAGCCACTTGAGGCACATGCCTTGGCTCCTTCAAAATGGTCTCTTTTACAGCTATGCAAAATTGGATGCAGTCAAACTCTGGAGAAACCATAATTTATGATATTTCACAGCTAGTTAATGAGGTCCACACACTAGACTAGCCTTTACCCAGGCAAATATCTGCTCAGGTTTCAGAAGCACACACATTTATCTTCACAGTAGTTGACTTTGCCCCTTTGGATGTCACTGACAGGCCAGAAAGTGGAGAGGCTTCTGAAAGATTCTCTTTCCCATCGTGTGCAACATTTTTTAGTCCATGCATAGCATCTGAAGAGCACTCTACATCTGCTCTTCCACATGTAAAATCAACATCTGCCTTTCCATTTGTAACATCCTCTTGTCCTTTATCTGCCAGTACCTTCACATCAGACAGTCCTTCTACACCACCTAACAGTCCATCTGAACAACAAACTACATGTATATTCAAAAGAACTGCTGCCTCTTCCTAAAGGTGGAGTACCAAACATTTCAAATAATGACAGGAGGAAATCTGCAGTAATGGCCAATGCGCCTACTAGAACAAGCTAGTGGCTTTAAAAAGGAAATATAAGCCAACAACTTTGTAGACTCTTCAGACTCTGAGATTATATTGAAGCGTTGTGTTCTTTTGATTCTCAAGATTACATTGTTATTGTGGAAAAGGAAAAGATCAGCCAATTGAATCATTCTACAGTTTTACAGGTTGAAATGATTGGCTTTGTGCTTTGTTGCTCTGCAACTAAGCAAATACTTTTGTTCTATGTTGCTCAATTGATAGGAAATGTTGATGACAACATTGATGTTCAGGTCATATTATAGGGAGAAACAGCACCACCTACAATTTTGTCTTTAATAAAGAAAAGACTCCAACCTTCCATCTGTTGATGTATGCAACATTTTTCCTAAAACCATATTGCCAAGGCATGACTGAGAAAATACAAGTAGCTGAAATTTTAAAGTGAATTTGGGTGACTTGAATTAAACTGTGCATCAAACATGCATTGAAAAAAAACTGTTCTTGACCAAATAAACATGATTATTACAATGTAGACATGTTGTTCATGTTAAAATTGTTTTGTGTAGTTATTGTGTCACTTTATAATATTAATATTAATACCCTTGCTTCCGTCATTATATGCATGGATTTCAAATATACTTAACCTTCCCCTTGGTGGATCAGTTTGATATTTATCAAAGTAAACGAAAATGTACATAATCCTTGATTGATATTCTTACCAATAATCATAATATTAATTTTAAAATAAATTAGCTATGATTTAAAAAAATGTAGAAAATAGCTCAACTCTCCCATCCTTCCCCTGCAGTTACTCTGTTAAACATAAAAAAAAAACCAACTTGCTTGATGATTTTCTTCCTAAATACCTTAATCTAAAAAATTGCACATCAAATTTCAGGTATACAAGAAAAAAAAAATTTGTATCAATAGTGTGGGCCTTAAGTTTAAGTTCATTATCCACAACCAGAGAAATACATAAATTTAAAAAATTTAATAACAAACATAATTAACAATTAAAAAAAAAATCCTTCAAGAAAAAGGTCTTCTAACATTTTCAATGCAAACACGCTGCACATTTGCAATGAGAATCAAGTAAATTATATTAAAAGTATTCATTTCCTACAACTTGCTATGTTTTGAAAAGTACTTTAAAAAAAACTTTTTGCTATCATCAACTTTTAAAACCCAGTACAGTTGGAAGCATAAAGTTATGAGCCTTCTCCAATATAAACTTTGCAAAATCCTTTCAATTTTTTTTTTAATATAAATCTTTATAATCTTGAGTAATTACTTTTAGGTTTAAAATTGAGACTTCCTAATTAAAAAAAAAGTGTGACTAGATAGAAGAATCTGATTATGTAATTGGAACGTTTACAAAAGTTGCTTTTTTTTCTTCTAAACTCTATATATTTGTAATACTACTAAATATTGCCCCTAGAAAAGGATGGCCAATTCCTCAGAGATTTATTTTTTGAGGAAGCTCTAAAGAAGCATATTTGGATTCGACAAACATGACTGAATACATCTGATTTATGATAATAACAATGGACGTAGAAAAAAATAATGAATAAAAATGAAATTAAAACATGATATAAAATAGGCAACTCCAAACATTGAAACATAACACACTCAAAACAAGCTAATAGCTGGATATCAATACTGTTGCTTTCTTCTTCTCTGGGGATCTGAAGCAGCACACAAAATAAATGTCTCTAATCCTGATCTTAAAATATTTGGGCAAAAGCCTTCAGAGTCCACAGCTGGGCATTTTTCGGGGACAACACTAGCATCTGGCACTCTAGGTCCATTGTGGGGAACTTCACATACTGTAACAATATATTTATTTGGTATTTCAAATTTGTCTAGAACAGTCTCTTTCACTGAGGGAATTGTTTCAGAGATGGTCATTAAAGAGTCATTAGAGATAAAACCATCATTCCTGACAACAGACATAGAACTGAATGTGCCTTTGTTCAAATCATCTTTCAAAATGGAATCTCTAGTGCACTGTGTTGCTTCTGCTTCCCCTAAATGTACAATAATGTTAGCATCAGATTTATTATCAACACTTTGGGTACTCCAATTAATTCCTAAATTATGATTTTCTTTTTGTAGTTTATACATTTTGTTTGCTTGTTCACTTTCTTCATCACTTGAACTCTCTGCTAAGGACACAAACAAAAGCGACCAAAATTCATCATCGGCATCTTCCCATATATCATCTATATGCAACTTCGCATTATGTTTGACTTTACATTTCTTTGGACTTATAGACTTGACAGTTTGAGTTCTGTCCAGATGTTTTTTTCGCACTGGGCGATTTGTTGTGTTCACACGGGTTTTATTTGACTTTACTAACTTATCTACTCTACACGATGAAGCTTGTTTACATTTGGATGTTTCCAGTTTTTCATTTAACTTATCCTGCTTTTCTTTCACAGATCTGGACATGACAGACCTCCAAGAATGATTTTTGGTCAGACATCTTTTGCTTCTTCTTAAATGAGTCGATTTTGTTGACTTTTCACTTCCCCTTGTAAATGTACAAGGTGCCTCTTTATTTGGTTGGTAAGCTTTATTGTCTGTGTCATTCTCACATATCTCTTGCTCTCTACAACTTGGTGTTGTTTTCTTATTGGCAAGGACAGACAATGATGTTAGTCTTTTTGCAGTACAAGAACACATCTCATATTTTTCACAGCATGCTTTCAAAGGTTTGCTGTAGGTCTGAACTTCCATAGTTTTTGGATGCTTTCATACAGTATTTTGGATGCTAAAAATTTTACTAAGAACACACATTCCTGATCTTTCCAAACTCTTCAGACTTCACTGTTCAGAAATACTCTATATCAGCTTCAATTCAAAACACTTTTTTGCTTAAAAGAAAAACAAAGCAACAGTAAAATTCAAACAAAATAGGATCACGTAGATGAATGATCCAAAAGAAGAATGAAATCTCCAACCATTAACATAATTCTTAAATCCACAACAAAACCAGTGTCTGAACATGAAATCAGTCAAAGAACTGAATAATTGTTTAATAGGAACTTGATGTGTAGAAACCTTGACATCCTGCTAATATACAGCTGTTCAATTCCTACGAAAGGCATATCAATCCAACTTCGAAAAAAACAGAAGAGTTCTGTTAACCTGCATGAGAAGAAAAATAGAAAAAAAGAAATAACATTAAGTTTTTATTTTGTTTAAAAGTTTTTGAAATCTAATTTCAAAATTGTTACATTACTTCAGAGGTAACTTGTATATGATGATAATAAAGCTGTAAGAGTGTTGATTTTAAAAAGTTGAGAATTACACTGAATTGGTTTTGAAGCAAATTGAACTTTCTAATGGTCAATTATTTCAATTTAACAATAAGAGTTTTAAAGGGTTTACACCTCAAAGCAAAAGCTATATTTCTAGAGCAAAAGGAAAAACTATAAAGGAGGGGTAAAAGAAAAAAGGGGCGGTAAAAAGAAAAGGAAGGGGGGGGAAGGAAGGCAGGATTGACAGAATAATTTTTTTTCCATGATATAATATATATAATATACATTTACATGAAGATAACACTTAACAGTCACTTATGAGTGTTTCCCATTTTCATGTGTTGGTTCAAAGGGGACACAAGATTTTATATGATGTAAAGAGAAAAAAAAAGATTATACTTACTAAAAGAATAAGATGGCAAAAAAAGAGTGTGTGTGTGACAGAGAGAAAGACAGCAAAAGAGAGAGAATGAGAGAGTGATAGTGGGGGAGGAAAGAAAAGGTTGAAAATATGAAGAATATACAATCATAGAAGAGTTAAATCTACTAAATCCAGAAAAGGGGGAACCAATGTGGAACTCCTATATTTGCATGTACCAGTACAAAGGAGAGGCAGAATTTATTAATGTTACATTTAGTTATTCTTCAGCTTTGAACTGGTGATATTGGCATTGTAATTCCAAGTGTGAGCAAAGTGAACACTGTCTTTGATATATACTGCTGGCAAAGATCAAGTGGGCAAATAAAAATTTGAATTTATACAGTAAAGAAAAGGGAGAGAAAGTCAAGAATATGGACCTTTCAACATACCATTCACACATACCAAAGCTAGATTTGACACAGAGCATCTAAATTTCTATAAAGCATTGCTTGGGGCCTTAAAACTCCATACATTTAAAATCCTTAAAAAATAATTAAAAAAAAAAAAACACTGAGACAAAAAGATTTGCAGTTATTTCCTTTCATCTATTGCTTTGATGAGATGCTGCTTTTCAGTTTCAATGTAAAAATTTTACTAATTATATCAAGGGGAAATAATTAAAAAAATGAAGTTCATATACTTGCACTGTTGATGCCTATATTCTGATGTCCCAATTTATTTCCAGTTTCTTCCCTTAAAATTTGGTTTCACATGTATACAGTATTCTCATTTCCAAAACACCACGTTTTAATTGATTCATTACTTTTTCTTTCAAATTGAAAGACCCCAGGTCCCCATTTCATTTTTGGGATTAGAGGTTGACAAAAACACAATTAAAAAAATAGGAAACTTTGTAACACAGCAATTGAATCTACATCCAAATTAGTGTAATTTTACCCATGTATTTAGACCCTTTAGATAAGTACTCTAGTTTTAGTTACTCCTATTCCTAATTAAGGTATCAAACAAGACTCAGGTGCTTTTAAAATTATTTGGCATTAATACCTGTAAGTGAAACTGAACATTGAGGTTTGCAATATTCCTTAAAAATACAAATTATATAGTAAAAGGACAAACATTACCATACATACATTAGACCAATCAAAACAAAACTACATCCTCCATTTTAATGAATTCTGAGTAGTGCTACCCCTTATTTCAATTCCTCCACCTTTCCCCTCCCCCCCCCCCCCCCCCCCCCCC
>BLXT01001969.1:1674985-1685109 GCA_019648995.1 Plakobranchus ocellatus | reverse complement strand
AAAAAAAAAAAAAAAACCCAGAATAGAAAGCAATGCAGCGAAAGAAGAATGAATTAATTAAAAATGCTCGGAAATAGTGCAAAAGCTAAACACAGACAGTATGCATGCTAAAATTCAGGACATCGGTGGTAAAAAAAAATCAAATGCAATAGCCCTGGCTGGATCAGATCAAAAGACGGTACAATGTTAATGGAAAAGAAAGAAATACTAAACAGATGGTAAGAATATGTTGAAGATCTTTCTAAAGATGAAAGGTGAAAAAAACCCTAGATAAAGAAAAACATAGAAGGTCCAATTATCCTTAAAGACGAGGCAGAAGCAGTAGGGACTAATAAAGAGAATAAAAAATGGAAAGCCACAGGACCAGATGACATACCAGTAGAAGCAATGAAAGCATTAGATAAGATAGAAATATATCTTACAACAAAACTGATTAATGCAAAATGCGATAGTGGTACAATTCCAGAGGATCTTTGTAAATCTGTTTTTATAGAACAATCAATCTAAGAGCCATTTTATAATAATCCTGTTATGTATTTTGATACATAGAATGCGCAAGAGTTTAAGACCAGAAATATCTCCAGAACAGTTTGGCTTTATGCCTGATAAAGAGACTAGAAGCGCAATTTTCACTTTGTTTATGCTTATGGAAAGGTGCATAGAAAAGCAAAAAGATCTCCACCTCTGTTTCATTGATTATTCTAAGGCCTTTGACAAAGTGAAACACGTAGAGCTGTTTCATATACTAGAAAAATTAGACATCAATGGGAAAGATCTGAGAGCAATTAGAAATTCATACTGGGACCAAACTGCATCTGTACGAATTGAAGGAGAACATAATGATTTCAAATCCATCGAAAGAGGTGTGAGGCTGGATGCATAATGTCTCCTGATCTTTTTAACCTGCATAGTGAAATAATCTTTAAGACTCTTGATGATATTCTCAGGTATACAGATCATTCACTTTTAACAGCAGAATTTGGGGAACAACTCCATAAACGCCTAGATACTGTAGTTTTAGAGAGCGAAAAAAATGGGTCTATCTTTGAATGTCAAGAAAACGGAAAGTATGGTCATCTCAAAGAAATCCTCTATACCCAAGTGCAATCTCATTAGCAAAGGCGAACAAATCAAACAAGTTATAAAATTCAAATATCTAGATTATCTGATAACATCTGATTGGTTGGTTGGTTTTTTTTTTATTTGTATATAGCCAGTCTACAACATGGTGATCTCAGGCTTTCAGGTCCTTAGTCAGGCCCGCCGTAGCAAGGACCGAACCCACGACAAAAAGATCCCTGCTAGCTACTGTGCCACCGACAACCCCCGATAACATCAGATGGCAGGTGTACAAGTGAAAATAAGTAAGAGTAGTTATGGCCAAAGATACATTCCAAAAAATGAAACTGATATTGGCAAACAGAAACATAAGAATAGAAACCAAAATAAGGGTATTGAAAACATGTATGGTCAGTACTTTTGTATGGTAGTGAGTGTTGGAAACAGAGAAAAAACTAGCAGCAGTAGGGATGTGATTTATGAGAAGAATGAAGAGGATATCATGGACAGAGAAAAACTCAAAAGAATTCGTCCTGAAAGATACTAACCTCGAGCGATCACTAATCAAAACCATAAGACAGCTTTTAGGCCATATTTGCCGCCACAAGGGTTTTAAAATTATGAGGATATCATCTATGGAAAAAAGGCCAATGATTTGACATAAAGGAAGCTAATCTTGAGCGATCACTATAAAACCACCAGACGGAGGCAATTACAATTTTTAGGTCATATTTGCCGACACAAGAGTATTTAACACTTAGCAATTACTGGAGAGATTGAAGGCAAAAGCAGTAGAGGTAGACAGAGAATAACTTTATTGAAGTCTTAAGTCGTGGGTAATAGGCAAGGGTAAGATTAACAACTTAATGACGTTAACTGAGAATAGGTTTGAGTGGAAGAACACGGTCGCCAATGTTTGTTCCAGACAAGGTACCTGAAGGAGAAGAAGATGATTCTCTAAAGTTCACACAGGTTGAAATTCAGAGTTATAACAAGTTGCACAATTCAAATGTCTTGGCTACCTGATAACATCAGATAGTAAATGCATTTACAAGTAAAAGAATAGCCTTGGCCAAAGGAAAATTAAAAAAAAAAAATGAAAACGGTACAGGCAAAAAGAAACATGAGTATGGAAACCAAAATAAGGGTAATAAAAACATAGTGGTCAGTACTAGTGTATGGTCGCGAGAGTTGACAATAAGCAAGGAAACGGGGAAAAACCAGAAGCAGTAGAAGAATGATGAGAATATTATGAATGAAAAAAAAAAAACAATGAATTGGTGCTGAAAGAAGCTAATCTTGAGCGACCACTAATAAAAACCGTCAGGAGGAGTAACTACAATATTTAGGACATATTTGCCAACACAATGGTTTAAAACACCTAGTAATCACTGGAAAGATTGAAGGCAAACACTTGGGGGGGGGGGGGGGNCAAAACCTTTATTGAAAGTCTTAACTCATGGACAATAGATAACGGTGGAAAACAACTTTATAAGGCTAACTGAAATGGACTTGAGGGAGGAAAATGATCGTCAATATCTGTTATTCTAAAAAAGGCAAATAAAAAAGAAGGAATGTTAGAGAAATAACTTCAAATTAATCAGAGGTTTCGCTAGCTACTGCTGCGCTATTCTTCTTATCATACGTGGCAAGATTGAAACTGGTCGAGCAACGATAACTGCACAGAAATGGTTCAATGCAAGTCTCTCACACGATTATAGACCGCATTTGACACACCCTCCAACCTTGATTAAAATAAAATAAAATAAAACAAAACAAAACAAAAAGTTGATAGGAAATGTAGTTAAATCCATAAAATTTAATCCCCTGATAAGTCAAGAGGCATCCCAAGAACAGACTTTTCCTCTTTTTGTCCTATTTTTATTTCGAATACTCCGAAAATCATATTGTATAATTCGAAGCTAACGCATGCTCACAAATCACTTATCTGATTCTACTATTTTTGCAGTGTACAGAACAGTGTCAAGTTTTGAACTACCAGGTGTATAAGTCGTGTTGCTCTTTTTTTTTTCTCTTTGATCACTGAAACTCGAGGTCTTCGCATTTGACAAAAGGGAGGTGGACAAGGGGAAAGCAAACAGCAACAAAGGAAAGAAGCGGGGCAAAATGAAGTGAGCAATTTCCCTTTGCCTTTGAAGTAATGATAAAAAAAAAAAAAAAAGAAGTAAAGTAATCCAAGCATCGGGCAACCAGGAGTAGGGTCCTGATTGTTCTTGGCATACGACATTATGAGGTAGTTTGCCATTGCTTTCCTCGTTGCCCTTACTTTCGCCGGTCTTAAGCCTAGCTACCCATTTCAGTGCTGGGTGGACACAGAAGAGCAATGAAAAATTGACTTGGCCAGGACTGGGATTCGAACCTTGAACCTCTGATTGGTAGTCAACCGCCCTACCAGATGAGCCACCGCTCCCCCCAAAGTAAGGAAAGGCACATCCAATCTGACAATGGGGGCATGAGGCTGGACACGAGAGTAAAAGAGGAAGATTGTGGTTTAAGTAAATTTTGCGCCGCAGAATTAATTTACTTATCCTGTACCCAAAACTGAAACTTTATTTTCATTACAGAACTGAATCTTAGAGAAAACAATAATAGATAGGTCTAAAAACGATCTATGTACAGCACATACTAATATTACCTGCTAAAGTACCTCATTCTATTTTTTGGTCAAGTTAGCTCTTTTCGTGCGTTTCGATATCTCGAATTTCGGATAATTTGAGGTAAATATTATTTTTGCAAGACCACTTTGAATTAAATGACTAGCAATGTTCAAGATTTATAGTCCTTCACTTGCTTCCAACGACCTGAAACCCTGTCTCTTAAAGGTATGGAAAAATTTGTTCTAGATCTTCAAAATCGACATTTTTAATGGTTAACTACAAGCAAATCACATGTAAAGGACTTGACAGAATACATATACCAAAATGAAAACGTTTTTCACAACTTTTACTATTTTTGTATTAAGAATAAATTCTAGACAATATAATCTGAAATTAGGATAGGAGAATGCCTGATTCTATTCTAAAAATTATAGAATGGTTTGATTTCTCCCTGTATTTCTTACATGAATGCTCACATTTTCAGATGTATTTTCATGGTCTTTTTTTGGAGATACCAAAAACAGAATTTTGTCTTTAAATAGATTTTTAAATGCAGAATTTCAAAATAAAAAAATATCTCTGATTCTCATATAAATGATTTTGACTAAGTTAATCTATTATCTTATTTTTTTATCTGTCTTTTCACGGTTTTTTTTTTTGGAAATGCCCTAAAGAGAACTTTATCGTTCTGTGAATTTTTAAATGCAGCATTTCAGAATAAAATATAACTGATTAAGAACATATAAAACTACATAAATGATTTTGGCCGAGTTAATTTATCTTCTTAGTTTTTTAATTTGGGGATACGACTTCAATAAACTTTAATTATAGATCTAGATGAGCACTGTCTGTGACAATGAGGTTTTTTCTTAAAAACTGGCAGAAACCACACTAAATTGAATAAAAGGCTCATTAACTTGAATACGAAACAGTTTCAGTACAACAATTTAATGTCTAAAATTGTTTAGATTTACAAGCTCTCAAATATCAGCGGTTTATCTCTCAGCGGTCTCTGCAAGCTCTCGCTCCTTCCACGTTCCCAACGATGACATCACAGATGGTGTCATGATGCACAACGCCTTCACTTCACCACACAATAAGGCGTCTTCAGGTTGATGACTGCCTTCTCAGCCAGCATGTTGTCGATTCTTATCAACAGGCAGCTCTCACCAGTCAGCTGACTCTCCTCGACCAGTCCTTTGCGCACCACAATACCTTCAAATCCGGTGTCCCACATAACGTCGACTTTCCGACCGCCTATCTCCCCTCTCAGGATAGGCACACAGAAATCCTCGTCGTCATTGGATCTCCCAGTGCGGTGCAGTTCGTTACTACTGGTACAGCGTTCCCGCTCGCCAGCTGTTGCATTCCAACCTTTATTTCTGCAGGCTGTCCATCACCTCCAGAGCAACACTTGCGAGGCCTGCAGTATCTTCTCTTGCGCTCTCTTGGTTGCAGTCGCTATCGCTCCTACACCTGCTTTCTTCGCTGAAGGGTTTGGATATGACCTAATCTCTTGCACTTAAAACAGGAGCGCTGATTTTCGCGCTCATTTTATGCTCTCTTGCAGCTTCTTGACCACCGGTGACTCTTTTCTCGGATCCTCGTGTTTGCACAGAGTTCAGGTCGAGCACCAGCTTGCGTAGATCTTCGTGGTTGGTCACACAGATTTTTTTTTACGGACCAACAGGTTCAGGTCTGCCTCCTTGCCGACACTCTCTAGGTCGCGAAGCACTTTCTCTCTTATATACTGCTTTACACAGCCAGATCCTCCGGGTAGGCATCCACAAACTGTTCACGTACAGACAAATCTCTTAGGTCCTCGTATGTTTGCTAGGTGCCGCACAGCTCGAACCAGTCTTGATTCTAACATTTAACAATAAATATTTCGGCACTCTCGCCTTGCTCTTGTTTACAAATTCTAGATCTGCGCCTATATTTATCCTCTGTCCTTTAACAGTAAACATTTCGTCACTCTTGCCTTGCTCTGGGTTACAAACTTTAGAAATCTGCGCCGGTATCCATCCTCGGTCAAGTCGTGTCTCTTCATCAATACCTTCTTCACTGCATCATAACCCAAGCCTTGGGTCTGAGAGTAGTTTGTAGCAGTCGAGAGCTCGTTTGGTCAGGAGTGCTCTCAATGAACTCACCCACTTTTCTCGAGACCCCTGGCTCATCGCTTCAAATATCTCAAAGCGTTAGCCAGCTGTCTAAATCATCCTTTCCAATCGATCCACGAAATTTGGCAATTTTGGTAACTAGGCCAGGGCATCTGTCCCACCTGTTGAGCTCACCTAAGGATCAGTCTTTACACCAGCAGCTTGAATCCGCAATTTCTCCAGTATTATTTCTTCCCTCCTTTCAGCTTCTCTTTCATTGCGTTCGGCTTCTTCTCGCTTACGGTCTAGTTCAAATTCTCTTTCTTCTCTCTTCAGTAGAGAAGTTGTCACCAATAGCTTAGTGCTGTTTAGTTATAGATCTAGTTGAGCACTGTCTGTGACAATGAGTTCTTTTAAAATAGACTGAAGGACAGAAATCACTCTAAGTCTTGCCGAATATGGAATAAAAGTTTTACTTACTTGAATGCGAAACAATAAAACATTTAATGTTTACAATCATTTAGATCTACAAGCTCTTAAACATCAGTGGTTTATCTCTCAGCGGTCTTTGCAAGCTCCCTCAAACGATCTCACAGCCATCATTAAATATACCCACCTCCCAAAGATTCTTGAAAATACTCGCGTGTGCTATTAAACAATATTTAAAATTTAAAAATATTCATTCTAGAACTTCTAAAACAAAGAAGATATTACCGTATGATATTATCAAGGTTAGCTAAAAAATATCAGCCAATCAAACTTCCCTCGTGACACATCCACCATTCTTATGATCTTGCGACATCTTTAAACAGAATGTTCGAACACGTTCCAAACTTTCTAGAAACCCCTAAATCTATGAGGGTAAACAAAGCTGAAACCAAAATGGTACTACTAAATAAAAAAAAAAAAAATTATGTCTAATCTAGGTCTAACCAGGCATTACAAAAATAACAAGGTCAAAACACAATATAATCCATTCTGCGTCTAGATCAAAATCTAATTTGTCACAGTATACATGTAGACGTTTATTGGATGAAAATAAATTATTAATTTCTAACAGCAGATATCTATATAAGCCATGAAAAGACAAGGTGTCAGTCTAATGAGCACTACCAACAGATTGGAGATTTTTTTTTAGTTAGGTTCTATTGAATTTAAAAAAGTAATACTTGTGTGGCCGCAAAAGAAAACCCGTCACTTGGGCCCAGATGAAAAAAAAATTGAGATAAAGACGGGTTTTTTTTTTTTATTTTCCAAACATTCCTGAGCATTTTGCTCTTTATTTGGAGGTTCTATCTCATTTAGTTAAAAAAATTATGATGTTTTAGAGTCGCCCTATTGAGGAAATATAGTTTTGAGAAAATGGCTTCTTAAGTTTTATGTAGTTTTCTGGTCAATTTGGTTTTACAGACACATGGCACACAAACACTTCAACATTGTTCATTCTAACCCACAAATGACAATCTTAACAAATATTAGTTGGTGAAAATGAACATTTAATTTACGAATTTTACATTTTGGGCTCATATAATATCATTGCTCATCACTAAGTGCTACACCTCGACCATGACCTTGTCCAGTTCAATCATGAATCTACCACATTAATTCGATTTCTAGATCTAGATTAGATCTATAAATGTAATCACTAGTAGGCTGTCAAAACTACGGTTTTAATTTAGATCTAGCTTCCAAACACCAATAACAAACGACAACAAAGGTAAACAAGATCTAGATATAGGCAGGAGAGAGAAAAGGAGGGAGAGAAGGAGAGACAGAATGAAAGAAAAAAAGGATAAACTGGCAGTCATTGTGTCATTGTGTATAGATGTATATCAAATTATGAACACAGAGTGATTTCGTCATTACTTTACTTTGTTCATTAACTGCAACATGTTAAAAAAAAGTATATATATATATATATATTCGAAATCATGATAGGCCTATAGATCGGATAAGTTTAGGTTTAAAAGCTTTGCGATTTTCGAGTCATTCATTGTGGCCCGAGGATGTGGGTCGGTCAAGTTTTGATCGAAAGGTTAAGGAATGACCTTTGTAAACAAAATTTTTAGTTGCAATAAACTTAAAAATAATGCTTTCAAGGGTAAACACTCAATTTTATATAAAGAATCAATCTTTTGATGAGCTTTATCGGACAAGAAATGTAAACTGTTTGCTTAATAGATCATCAGATTGCTGCGTATTTTGAGTCAGCAGATGTATAAGGTTATCTCAATAAAACGGCTACGCTCTCAAATATGTATCCATAATCTCAATTTTGGCCATGAATGAGGTAATAATATCTTACTTAAAAATGGCTCTAGTTCATAATAAGCGTGAGCGACATCAGACAGGTTTTCCTATGCGGCCACACAATTATGCACAAAAACTTGTATGTGTGTGTGTGTGAGTATATAAGTTATAATAGTATATATTTATTTATTCATTTATTTTTTTACTGGATTGTATAATGCGAGTCTGCCAGTTCATTGTTGAATTTAGTCTCTAGACAAGTCTAAAGGGACATCATTTTGAGAAGAAAGAATTTTAAATCTTGCCTCAGAATTAACATAGCCTTTTCCAGTTTTCACTGTTGCAAACTTAGCAAAAAACATTTTTAAACCCAGGCCTTTACAATGATTTAAAATGTTAAAAATGCGACTTTTGGCTGATTTCACTGGTCTTGCGTGAAATGCGTTTTCAATTTAAGCGGTAAAACTATAGTCCTCCACCGAGGAAAAAATGTTCCTATCACACGTATACGCCAGATCAATTGCATCAGTTTTTTGTTTTGTTTTTTGCTTTGTTTTTGTTTTTAATATATAAACTTCAGAATATTAAAAATACCTTAAATTTGCTGAATATGTAGGAAAAACATCTCAAATATTTCTATTTTCTAAAAACAAATATTTGATTGATAGTTTGAGCCTTTATTTTGTGTCAGTGGGTGTCATTCTAAACACACCTCTGAAATGTCTGTTGTAACATGTGACGTCAAGAACGAGCCCATGAACACACGTATACGAGCTTAAACTTTACTAATTTTTTTTTTTTAATCGTTTAAGAACTTAGGTAAAGCTCAAATCAACTTGAACTGTCAAAGAGAAGCTTACTGGTGTCAGATACCGAGGTGAGTTTGTCGTCACTCGTCACAACAGATATTTCCAATACACAATAATTGTTTTTATCCACCAAAGCAGATAAATAGATTTCATTACAGGTGTATGTTTTCGAACACATTGCAGTATAGAAAATGATAAAAAAACAAAAGTAAATGAACAGGCACACACTTTTGGGTGAAAACAGGTGTCTGTCGTGGCATTTGATTGTGTGACACATTGCAATCAAATGAAAACAAAATATTTTACGTATAAAGAAAATAAAAAAAAAAAATTCAGGCCAAAAACTTTAAGGAATTTATCTAACTTGAATTTCATTATATTCTGCAACAGTGATAAACTTTAAAACTGTCAAAAACACATCTTGCAAGAAATGAAGTTATTGTCAACAGCGAAAAAGTTATGGGGTTTTTTTCTTCTATTTCATCCATTTAGAAAGTGCAAAAACAGCAACAATCAATAAGGTAAACTTGTAAGAAGCTCAAATTAGTAATTGAAAATTGAAAGAAGTCTAAAAACTATCCTTCAGTTCAAAATGGTGTATATTGTTACATGTACTGAGAGAATGCCAGCCCTTGTCATCACGCGCCCATGATGTCACAACATACACGTGGTTCCTTGCTTTGGTGTTAAGTGTAGTGTTTATAAAATCTAGATCAAGTTGATAAGATATAACCAGTGAAATATGTACCTCACGAGTGATTTATAAGGCAATGCCGATTATTTTTATCACATAATTGCTTTCATGAAGTATGTCGTAATGAGTGATGACCGTCATTTTTGGCATCACGTAAGCTAAACCAACAGTTCTGTCTTATTCACACCAAGTCTGCTTGAGATTTATGCTGTCAACGATGTGGAATGGGTAGAAAAAGCAATAAATAACACTAAAAACTGTAGAAAAGACCATGATAAGCCAATATATTTGTTTATTTCGGTGTCTGTTGTGACATATTCAAATTAAAATGTCTATTGTTACACAAGAAGAAATAATGTGTGTCGCCAAACTTGAACGTAATCTTACACACTTCCATTCATAGGACTTGTTCTAGCAATATGGCGGCCGTTCTGGCTTTTGGAGCCGACAGTTATCACCGGATTCTAAGTAGAGCTTGCGTGCAGCGGCCACTTCCACGAAGGGGACGTTCAAATATAGTCTTTGACGTTCAAAAAAAATCTTTATAATAATTATAATCCGGGGGGAGGGAGCGGGGTCTTTAGCTTCTGAAAGA
>BLXT01001969.1:1622515-1660388 GCA_019648995.1 Plakobranchus ocellatus | reverse complement strand
AATAATAATAATAATAATAATAATAATAATAATAATAATAATAATAATAATAATAATGATGATGATGATGATGATCATGATGATAATAATAATAATAACAATAATAATAGTAATGATAATAATAATAATAATAATAATAATAATAATAATAATAATAATAATAATAATGATGATGATGATGATGATGATGATGATGATGATGATGATGATGATGATGATGATAATAATAATAATATTTATAGTAGTTGTAGTAGTAGGAGAAGAAGTAGTAGTAGTAGTAGTAGTAGTAGTAGTAGTAGTAGTAGTAGTAGTAGTAGTAGTAGTAGTAGTAGTAATAATAATAATAATAATAATAATAATAATAATTACAAAGTCAATTTCTTCACATTGCCGATACAAAATGTCATTAAGTTTTTGAGGAAGGGGAGTGTCAATCAAAATGAGAGAGAGAGAGAGAGAGAGAGAGAGAGAGAGAGAGAGAGAGAGAGAGAGAGAGAGAGAGAGGATATATGATAATATGTGTCCAAGACTAACAGCTGTAAATAGTTATTTACTAAGTGGAAAATTTAATCGTTTCACACTTGGGAAGCTCTTAAAACCTACTTTATTAAAATTTTAAAAAATCGATATAATAATATTGGTATCATATAGGAAACGCATTATAATTTTCGTTGCCATAGATCAAATTGGGACCTGCTGAGTAGGCAATAATATTGCCTAGCCATCTTTATGTTACTGGCTGCTAGTGCAAACTCCCGCCTACTGCGCTGCCTTCCTTTCGCCCACCCTGCGACTGGCAGTTTTTCGGCACAAAAAGCATCGCCGCCATTTTGTGGCCAGCTGTAGTGAGCGAAGAGGAGTTTGCGGAAGTCAGCCACGGCAGTAAGCTCTCTTGATTTATCGTACTCTGTTCCATTCTCAAACTTGCCTTCGATGGCGAATTTACACTGCGATGAAGCAATTTTGCACAAATGGGAGGCCAGTTTTCCCCACTTTATTGCGGGCCTAAGTTAGCACAAAGATTCGCGTGCCTTTTCCCCTTTTGTTATTCTTATTAATATTAGTACCATTTTTTCTTTGTTTTAAATGATATTTGAAATTTTTAATTTGAAAACAAGATCGAGTTCAATATAGAAGACTATTGTAATACATAATACACTATAGTTATAGGGTAAAAAGAGAAAAATACTTCGGAAACACATAGGTAAAAAAAAAAAAAAATTAAAGCCAAAGTTAAAGTCTAATACAAAGCCAGTGATCGATGAAATTCAAAATAATTCCTCTTATAAAAGCATAAGAGCATAATCTGCCAGCCACGTTATTATCCCGTGCATCTTCGTGAATTAGCTTAAATCGTGGCAATTTTAGTGTATGGGCTAGGCATAAAAAGTCCAGAAATCCCAGTTCTCTTTCTGAAGAGAATGGCTAAAACAGCTGCACTGAGCGAACCATGGCATTCATTGTTCAATAGAAATCAAGGAGAAAACAGGGAGGGACATGCGATTTGATAATGGCGACATGATGTCGCCAGAGACAATATTACTACTAAAATTATAGAACTTGTTTCTTCCTCATGTTATCTTCCAACCAAAGTCTAACCTTACTGCGTGCTGCGTTGCACGGAGCCAAACAACTCATCCAACCTTCCCTTTTGACTTTAAGTGGCCGTGCACTCTTGAGAAATTAGATCTGGTATTCATGAACCGCAAACATTAGTTGCCAGTAAATAATTATTCGTCTACGAATTAATAATTCGTCTGTGATTCATGCCTGCGGTTGTCTTTCCTGCAATAGCAATAGTACCTCGATTGTTACTCGAATAAAGGAGATTTTATCGGCAGGGCGGTCACCTGCATGAGGTTTCTGAGCTACATTTCAATATATTCCTATTGTATAGAACTATCAAATTAAACTAAAAAAAACCCCCAATATTTTTATTCGAAGTAAGTTCATTTCACACCAAATTATTCATTGTTCATTCGCAGCTGCAATATTCGCGAATACATGAACAAAACCAACATTCACCACGACACGACTACTCCCCTCATTTACTTCCCGTTTGAGGGAGAAGAATAATCTGGTGTTTACGCTATCAATTAAAAATGTCTCGGAATGCCAATGACAACAATAGTCATAATCAAAGTTATAAGTTAGTCGTTGTTGGTGGAGGAGGTGTTGGTAAAAGTGCCTTAACGATCCAGTTCATTCAGGTGTGTATACAACACATAAATTGATAATGAACTGAGCCTTTGCTTGAAAATTGGCTCCTTGCAAACCTACTGTCGCTGTTATCAAGGCCTAGATCTAGAGAGGGCCTTAATTTTTATTTTCAATCACATGTCATCTGTTGTCAAACGATCATACGGAAGATTTTATCTGAATCAGGATTGTGATACTGTTTTCTCATAGACCTCAGAATTAAGTCTAGATGTAGACACTAGATCTAGATCATGATTCAAAAAGCCCTTTCACTAGAAATAGAATCAAGAATGTGGTTTCACAGAAAAATCAAGACATGTCGATCTAGTAGCACCCAGTCATGAAAACCATCACATTTTTGGGGAAGATTTATATCATATGAATGATTCAATCAGGGAAGAGAATGAGGCCTACATCATGCTAGATTAGATGGCTCACAAGATTTACATACCGTGACTTTGCTTAGAATGTCTGCATGTAGCCCAAATCTATGGTGGTCTTCTCAGCATAAGGATTTCTATAACGAGGAACCATACCACATAAAGCTAAAAAATATTGCACCCTTTTTCATGTCACTATTTGGCGAAATTTAAATCTTAATCTTCGAAGTGGGGTTAATGACCGTTAATCTGGGTACAGGCTTCTAGATCTACCTGTATCATCTACCGACAGTATGAAAAGGTCAAGCGCCAAATTACGATATAAAAAGTGCTTCTTTCACATGATATCTCCATTGGTTATCACCATAATTTTTCTTCATTTTGTTGTTACCTAATGATGGTGGTAGATGTAGAAGGTGTTGGGCCTTGTGCCAGACTGTCCTTTGAGGTCTTGTATCAAAGAATTTTTGAAGTCTAATGTATCCCCCGAGTTTCAACTCCTCAGGATGGAATATTTCCCTCTCAACAAAATAGAGGCATGGCTTTAGGTTCTGAATAGTGTTCAAAATAAATATTTATGAATCATCTGTAATAAAGAAATTTTATGTTGATGAGGACAAGTTGATGATTTATAGCATAGCTACCCACCTCTATAGGAGATAGGAGATAGATAGCAGAGATTTATATTTTATTTTCTCAATAATAAAAAAAAATGCCTAGTCGCCTTAACTTAGTTTGATTTCATGATTGAAATTTTGAAATGTCAGTATTTACAGGCTTTTTACACTCTGGAGTTGGCCTTTTTTTCTTTTTCACTGGAGTTTACAATGTCTCATAAAATTTTTAAAGAAAATTTTCACTCTTTTTAAAAAATATTCTTTCTTCAACATGTACCCGTAAAACTAAACTTCCAAAGATTAATAGAGTCTTTAAAGCAACATCTGATTATCACTATCATAAAACAACTTGTGCTGCTGTTTTTACTAGTGCATTTTTTTCTCATAATTACATGATTAGGTACTAAAACTCGGCTGTCATTGTCACAGCAATATTATTCTTGTACTGCCTCTTTCTCTTTCTCTCTCTCTCTCTCTCTGTCTGACACATTGTTTTGACATAGTCGCCAGTATAAATCCACCTTATATGACAAATTCTTGATTCTTTCTGGAGTTACACCCAGAAAATAGAAGCTTTCTGCAAGTTCACATTTTTGTACTAAAATCAGCAGATTTGCCATTTTGTAATGTAAAAAAAAAACCGATGCGATAGTGCACTAATACTAATTTAAGGTTGACTAGGGGAGCTCTTGAGCTAATTATCCCAATCCAGATGCAGATTGGCCTTATAATATTCTTGTCCATTTCTTTTTCCCCTGATGCCTTATATTTTGTGCAGAGGGAGACAGAAAGAAAAGAGTCCATTGTAATTTTTGTTGATTGTTGATATTAAAAATCTCACTTTTTGTTAAATTAATCTTTGCTGAAAGAATTTTACTTTTATTGAAGCATATTATCAGTGGACTTCGTTTTTCAAAATTTATCATACAGTTTTTCAATTTTTGTATGTGAAAATCTTAAATGATGTTTGTGTCTTGATAATGTTCTCTTGGCTTTTCACCTTTTTTGGTCAATTATGAAAGTGTTGTAGCAATAAACCAATATGGCTTCAGAATTCTGGTCAGCATAGTGTTTTGCGATATCACCACATGGGCAATGTATTTTGCAATCACAAGGCCACTCAGTGATAGCCCACAACTATTTAACTTATAAAGAGGTTACATTGTTACCCCATAGCAGCAGCTCAGCAATAAAAATTTCAGCTCGCCCTTTTCCCTACCTGTTTAGCATGTCAACCATTTTGTATTGAATGGTAACTTGACGAAGGCAGGCAGGTCCTTCTTTTTTGCCAGGCAATTTTCTGAAAGAAATCTATTATATTAAATTTGACAGTGGATTTGAATTCTGTGTTTAACTCTAAATTAATGGAATGTAAAACTGAACATTATCATATTCATTAAAGAAAAACTAACAATTTTTTCCTCTTAATCTAGATCTAGTTTGGAAATCCCAATGTAAACTTTATCTAGGATAGGAGGGTCTCAAAAAGGGGAAAAAAAATTGGGCAAAATTTTTTCAAGTACGTCTGGGAAAACAAACTTTTCAGATAAACTAGAGAAACGTAATCTATTTATTTATAGCCCCCTTGCATAACACAGGAAGGGCAGACAAGCTTGAGATCTAGAGCATTACAATTTAGGCACCATGACGTTCTTATCTTCAGAAATTAGAATTTAAAAATATTTCAGACTTTCTACAGTATTTAAAAGTTTATTGAAGGTGTTTAGAAGTGGACATAGTTCCTTTGGCAAAAAATACAACCTAGAATTTGATTGGAAGTACATCTAAAATTGGCTATTAGAATTGTTTGTTTGTCCACCCTTTCAAAAATGGATTTGGTTTTTCTTAAATTGACTTGTGCTGTATAGGATGGTTACAAAATAAACATAGAGTAGGCTTCTTTCAAACACAAGAATTAAAATCTGCGTATATCATCTATAGGAATAATATTGACTCTCTATCATTGTTTTACGAACATTGCTTAAATTTTCTTTAGTTCATTACAAAAAAATTTAAACTCTTTAGTTTCTTTTTTTAAGATTCTGTATAATGATATTTATTTTAAATTCATTTCCTCAGTCATATTTTGTGACAGATTATGATCCTACGATAGAAGACTCCTACACAAAGCAATGTGTCATTGATGAGCATGTCGCCAGATTAGACAGTGAGTTGATTAAATGGCTTACTCAACTGAAATTATATTATATTGACAGTCCTATGCTCAGTTTGATGCTTGTAATTATATAAACTTTTTTTTTTTTTTTGAAGGAAGTTTAAAAAAGTAATATGCTTGCAATGTGTTATTTATTTTAACAGAATGGCCAAATACGTCTTTTGATTTGCAGTCAGTGATGCTTATGAAACATATACATGAACGCTCAATAGAGATAGTTATTTGCACAGTTTTTTAATACAATGCTCTTACTGAACTTAAGTTACACAATTAGAGTGTCATAACAGTATATGTAACCTCAAGGTTTTCTCAACTTTTTAAAGTGCTCATATACGTCTGTTGTGAGGAGCATTGGCTCATCTGGTAGAGCAGTTGACTACCAAGTCAGAGGTTAAGGGTTTGAATCCCAGTCCTGGCCAAGCCAGTTTTTCAATGCTCCTGTGTGTCCAACCAGCTTTAAATGGGTAGCTATGTCTCTTAAGATTGGGCGAAAGTAAAGGCGGCGAGGAAAGCAATGGCAAACTACCTCATAATGCCATATGCCAAGAACAATCAGGACCCTACTCCTGATTTGCCGATGCTTGGACTAAGCGTAGGACCCACTTTACTTTTTTTATACCTCCATTAACCAATAAAACCCTTGAAAATGACTTATGGCTATTTTGAACTAAAATGAAATGTTGCATAAAACTCTCTTCCAGTTACATGGCTATAGAGAAAAACACCAATTGACACACATACACACATATATAGTTATATTTTACATATTTTATACATAAATGGATAAGGATTGGTCCATCAGCTTTTTTTTACTGAGGTAGTAAACTTTTCAAAGTTATGAAGACAGTTGATCCAAAAAGAAAATGGCATGTATGTGTGGCAGTGGTGATTAATAAGACCATCTAGGCTTGAGTAACAATGAACAATTTCTTTATCAACATCTGAGAGATTTTAACTAAAAATATGAAGTTCAAAATTGCAATGAAATTTTCAATATAATTTTGACATCAATATAATAATAATGATAGTTAACATGACTGGAGCATTAACCCATTAAATCTGTCAATATGTTTTGCTGTAGAATGCAGCCTATGATGCTCTGTAAAAATGTGTATAGACATTTTTGTTACATATATAAAGAATAGATTTTAATCTTGACCTTGGCACGTAATGACTGAGCCATTTCAAATTCACATCATTACATCATTGCACAGGCACAGCGAAAGGCTCTGCACTTACAACAATGACAGATGCCTTCTAGCATTTTTTCAATGATGAGAGAGCTGTAGATAGTATTATTACTGGAACGAGGTTTTGGTGTTCTTCATTTTCCTATCATCAAATAAAATACCATCAAGCATGGACTCCTCAAATTGGTTTGGAAAAATAATGTTCTTGAAATAAATGTTGGAATTACTAAAGGGGAGTCACTCAACAATAAAACTGCCATCAGTTTTCCACACCACACAGAGGGGCACAAGCACTCTTCTTTTCTTAAGTCAAGTTTCATTTCTTGATTTTTTTTTTCTCTCCTGGTTATGTTTTGTATTTTTTTTTCCTTATATATATATTCCCCATATTACACAAAGATTTATATCTTTAGCTTGTTGTCCCAAGTCTTGACTTCACTCAAACCTAGTGCCCCTAAATAGCTGTAGTTAGTGGCTATAGCCCACCCTCGCTTGGCTCTTCCACAGAGCCAATAGGAATTCACAAACTAGTGGCTCGATGCTGAGCTTTCAAACATAGTGTCCTCCTGTGAAACATTGGCCTATAACTGGTCTCACAACATGTCATGCTCAAACCGCCCTGAGCAGACAAAGAGTTCTTGTGGGTCCACAGTATCAGAGCAAACATTCGTGATGAGACACAGCAATTGCTACTGATTGTCTGATGGGACTATGAAAACTTACAGAATTAAAAAAAAAAAATAATTTGCCCAGCCTTACTCATCTACACAGAGTCATTGCTTCCGATTGAATTAACTTTGGTCAAAGTCAAGCAACCAGTGCAGGAAAAGCTTGTTAGTCGATTCCAAAGTTTGCTCTTTCTAGTCTACTTGTCGAAGCACAGGCTTCTGATCTCATTGCTGTATTTTGTTTGTTTGTAACATTGTCTTTTGGCACAATAGACAGCCCCTGAATCTAAGTATGCTATGAAAGTAGGAAGGTGCGTATTTAAGCTATCAGTTTCCCATGCAGTTATACTTGAAGGTGCAGTGCATACTGACCTCTGATGCTACATTCGAGGCAATAAGTGACAGACTCCTTAAAGTGAAGCGGCAACCAAAGGCATTTTGTTACAGATCAACTTTCCACAATGTCTATATGAGTTTCAGAGTATGTGTAGAATATGAAGCTAGGTAGGTTAGAGTGAGTTAAGATTAGGGACAGTCATGCTCTAGCTGCTGACTAAGGTCTTAGTTCTGGAAAAGTTATAGGTTGTTTGTCATGCTGGGCGGAAAAGAACGAGAGAGGGAGAAGGTGGGGAGAGGGGAGAGAGACGTGAATCCAGGTTTTTGAAGCATTTACAGTTTTGAANNNNGGGGGGGGGGGGGGGGGGAGAGGATAAGAATCCGGATTTTGGAATCTTTTGCAGTTTTGAAACCTTCAATGTGAAATAAAATGATACAATATTACATACTTAGATGATGACAAGCTACATTGTTTACACCTTGCTCACCTCACTATCCAGTGCTGACTGGTCCACCACTAGGTGAATCTGCCAAGGCATAAAATGGTGGGGGATTCATTATTGGTGTTAAAAATAGCAGTAAAGGGAGAAACGATTTTTTCAGGCAATCCGTTCATGACATGCTTGACTCTTAATACACAGCATTAAAAAAGGTCTATTTTTCCATTAAAAAAAATCTTGAACCCACAATTGAAATAATGTATTTAAAACCATGAAGTGTTAGATTACAATATCAGTCTGACTGTACATTCCTGCTTTCGTATTTGTTATCTTTAGTTCTAGACACTGCGGGACAGGAAGAGTTCAGTGCCATGAGAGAACAGTACATGCGTTCTGGTGAAGGATTTTTGTTGGTATTCTCTGTCATTGACAGAAGCAGGTAAAAACTGAATGAGGAATAGACGGGACAAAGAATGTATATTATGTATCAAATATGGCTGGACTGCTTGTGAATCAGAAGTTGCAAATAAAAGTAATTAGAAATAATGCCATTAAAATCGATTTTTGTTACTTTTTTGCTTTTATGTCTTGGAGCAGAGAAACACTTTTATTATGGAGAGTAAAATCTTACTTTGAATATGATTATATTTTGACACCAGGCATTCACTTATGATGATGACTGTTTTTTTTTTTTTTAATTTTCACAATTTAAATAAAACATTGTGTTAATATGGTTTTTTTTCTCTTTATATTTGGACCAATAAATTGACGAGGGTAATGAAGAATAGGTTTTTAAAAGTTAAAAATGCACCACAAAGTCTATCTATTGAATCCTTTAAATGTGAAATTGTAAAGAAGATGATAAAATGCAGTATGCTTAGAGAAAAAGAAACTTAACACTTTTGCTATCATTTTTAATATCAGTAATGTGTTTTACCCAGAACTTTTGTGGAGAGGAAATAAAATGGTCAGCTTCAAAAAGCATTTCAATTGATATATTTTAGTAAAATTTATGACTGATTTTAATTCATACTGTGAAAAAAATCACCCTTTTCAACAATTGTTGTTTACAGCTTTGAGGAAATAGATAAATTTCATCGACAAATACTTCGTGTGAAAGATAGAGATGAATTTCCAATGCTTCTTGTGGGAAACAAGTCTGACTTGGATTCTCAAAGACTGGTGAGTCTTTTTAGTATTATTACTATTCTAGGTTTTTTGTTTTGTTTTTGGCAATTAAAAAGATTGAATGTGATTCGATTTATATGCCTTTAAGAACGATGCAATTTATTAAATTTTTCAAGTTTACTTTTGTTTATTTGAACATGAGTTACAAAATTCATGTGGATGTTTCTAAGGCTGTTGGAGCTAATCTCGGAGAAAGATAGTAAAAACACCTCTAGAGCCATTTCAATTGAGAGTTTTTGAGAACAGAAGTAAAGAACACAAAAACAAAACTAGGTCATATAAGTACGCTTGCTGCTTTGCAGCACTACATTGCTACAAAAGTACACAAAATATGAACTAAATTATATCTTCTATTTTGAGTGAAACATGAAAATAAGTATTTTATGTTTTTGCAAACCCTTCCAGACTAAACTGCAAAAAATCCACAAATATTTACATCAAATATTTTTTTTGAAAGTTTTGGCAAATGGTATCTGGGTTCTTTATGATTGCATCACTTTATTTGTGCCTAGCCATTTATTGATTGCTTATAGAATTATTTCTTTGTCTTTGGATTTCTCTTATTGCCAGCTGTAGTAATCTTTGAGCTGCTCAGCCTCTGTTCTAGATTAAGATTTCTGTAATTTATTATCTTTATAATCAGTTGAATGTATTTTACTTTCTTTGGTTATGTTAGCTTTCTTGCTGTGAATGAGGATACACATAACTCCTTTAAAAAACAGAATTTTCTGTGATGTCCCCACATCCTCCACATTTGTTTTGTTGGAGTCAAGAATTCATACCAGAACATTGAATTTGGTCTCATTTAGCCTTGTTCTTTTGTCAAGTTTTTGATTGAGTGCTTATCTTTTATTACTTATGTTAAAAATAGAAATCTACAACTGTCAGTTTTTTTTATTGAGTGCTTCTCTTTTATAACTTACTTTAAAATTAGAAGTTTAATATTTTTGGACTGTAGAGAGGTCAAATAAAAAAATTATCATAAAATTCTACTACTGAACTGTTAAGTAATGTATAATTCTTTATACATTTATTGAATGTTTGATTCTTTTAAAAAATGTTTTTGTTTTAAGGATTATTGCTCAAGATATGTACAAGTTGACTTTGTAATACCATGCCAACGTTGTGCTTATTTTTCATACCCCAAAATTATTGAAGTATACATACAGACTTAAAGAGGCCAAATATTTCTCTATAATATTTGTCTCAAGACCTTTTCAAATGAGTTGCAAGTCACGTTATAATCATTTATGTGATCTATAATTGTATTTGATAAAAAGGATACAAATATGGTGATTCTGTTCCAGGATATAAGCGTTTGGAGTTGTTTTATACAAAGCAACTAAAGAAGAAAAAAAATTAATCCATATCTTATTAGGTAACAACCAGTGAGGGACAAGAATTGGCCAACAAGTTAAAGATTCAGTACAAAGAAGCTAGTGCCAAACATAGATCAAATGTGGATCAGTCTTTCTATGAGCTAGTCAGGATTGTAAGGTAAGCCAATCATCCATTGTACCAAGCAGTGATAAGACTCACAAGATCTCACAATTTTTAATGGTTAAAAAAAAAAATTAAAGGACTTTAATTTCTTTTTTTTTTTTTTTTTTTTTTACTATTCTTTGTATGTAGGGACAGTTTTTCTGTTCCTCTTCCTTGCCAACGTTATGATACTTTTTGGCATATGTTAGAAGGAGTAGTCAACTGTTCACCTGTTTTGGCGAGAAGGCAATTCAATATCATCACCATAAACAGTATTTATCCTTGAAGTGGTGGCCAAAGGAGGACTTACCTTTTTACAAGCGCTGAATCACATGAAATGTTTGTTAATTACCCTCCCTCTAGGTAAGATAAATGACCTTAGTCAGCCTTCAATTAAGATGCCTTAATTGTAATTCTTTTTTTTTAATCAAAAAAAAAAAAAAAATTAAAGAATAGCCTAAAAAACAAGGCATCTGAACGTGAGGTTGGTGCATTTTGGTGAAAAAAAAAAATACTATCTTGACTTCATATTTAGCTTTTTATGAAACCTAAGTTTATGGGAATTAAAAAAAAATTACGTTTATGAAAGATTGGAAAGGAGAAATTCTTATGAATTAAAAGTTATTTGAATCTGTGGTTGAAGAGTGCAGCAAGTGAGCCCTGAACTTACATTCCCTGCTCTCTTTAATTTTCAAAATGTTAACTCTGATAATAAAAAAATGCCAGATTCAATACATTTTCACTGTCTAAAGATTTTTGTATATATTCTTCTTTGTGCTCTCTATGCCAAGAGTAACTCCTTAAAGGCTGCTGTAAATGCTAGGTCCCTCTTCTCTCCGTATATCTTTAATATGAATAAAAATTTCCTTAACCATTTTTTGTTTTTTTTTACCCTATCCAGGAAGTTTCAAGAGCTTGAGAGACCACTAGCAAAGCCCAACAACCACAAGCGCCGAAGGTGCTCAATTCTGTGATACGGTGCTGTGGATCAGTGCCAATATGCTCTCCTTTGTCCAAGTCTTTAACCCCCACACCTGCACTCTCACCAGCCATAGCTGACATGACCTCATAATTGGCCACACTGTCCTTTCATCATTCTCTTGTATGGACTGAGTGTTGAGCTTAATGTTGATGCGAAGCTTGACCAAAGAAATTAACCTCGCCTGCACATCATTTTCTAACACACACAACCCCCCCCCCCCAAAAAAAAAAAAAAAAAAAAAAATAAATAAAAGGAAAGGGGAAAAGAAACGTCCATTTATTGCTTTAATAAAACCTTGGCTCGCTAGCTTCAAATATGTTTTTACTTTACCAAAGCTAATAGCAGACTTAATTTTAAAAATTTTCACTGCAATCCAATATAATCTGCATTGCTAGGACAGTCTTCAAGATCTTGTATTGTTTGAAGAAGCTGTCACTGATCTGCGACCCATTTTCTGCTGTTGACAAAGCACTCTCCACACACAGGAGGCAGCATCAACCTTATGATAAAGCTGATAGCAGTTCTGCTAGGGAGGATACTGGTAACAGTGATGAGTTGCAACTTATTTTGCAACTGAAGACAGTGAGTGATGCGGAAATAAGCTGAGAAAAATCAAATTTGATTACACAAATATAATTTGTACCATTCCTCATACATTTTATACATGAAGAGGCTTTCATTTTTGTTCTTTTTTTGAGCACAATAAGAAATAATTACCATTTATTGTCCTCATCTATCTTATGGTATGTTTATCTACAATCTTAGGGTCGTTTTTGTCCCTCCTGATCTTGCCCTTTATTTTGTAAACTTCGTGCTGGCTGTTCACTTTTGTCATCTTTAATTCTTTATGAATATATTTATTTCTTCATTTTTTGTGACTTAAGCTTTAATTTTTTACTTTAAAATTACAGTCATTACAGCATACAGATTTTCAAACATTGAGTAATTAGACCACTCTTTTTCAATATAAGTGGAAATTGAAAATTAGAAAAAAAAAAATCTGAAAAAAAAGGAGACCTGCACAAATTTAATATTATAATATATGTGTAATATGTCGATAAAAATGAATATGGGCAATTCTCCTGAAGCTTTTGACCAGATCTTACATGTTGAGAATATTTCAAATTCCAGATGAAATTTTGTATTGAGTGTCAGATATATTTAGTAGGAGGCATTTGACACCCTAAAAACCAGATCTTTAAACCATATAGTATTTAGATAGGGGGAAAGGCACAATGGGAAGTAAACATTGCAGGACACAACAATCAAGTGTATGAAACATGTAAGAATGATAAAACATTATTCAAGTGAAAACTTTATCCCTCTATAAACTGTAGTTAGTTCATTGTACATAAAACTTGTCGAATGAAAAAAGAAAAGGCAATAATGAGCAACACAATAGTGGTATAAAGGTTAAAGTAAGGACTTGTAATCTTAAGGTCATGGTTTCAAACTCTTGCTCAATTCAGAATGGTACACATCACACTCCACATGCCTGTAAAATGAGTCCCCCTGATGAAAGGCATTACACAATGTATTTAGTGCTTAAATGATAACTTTGAAATAATACCTGTTTGGGTAAAAATGTCAATTGCTGAAGGCCTCTCTTGTGAGAATATGTGCAATAAAATTGACTGACTTTTCGTTTTGTTTTTAAAGCATTATCAACAAAAAGTATGAGTTTGCAGGGCTTTAAAAATATTCTTAGATTTTTCAATCAGATTAACTCGTGGCTCTTTCAGTCAAAATATTCAATTCTATATAAAATTTATCTCTAAAAAGACTGCATTAATATGCCGTAAACAGTCCTAGTCAAAATAGCTTTCTCATCTAGAAAGGCGTATTGCCTTTAAGATTGATGTTTAATTTTCATGGAATGCACAAAATCTTCAATGAAAAAGAATAGCTCATGAGCTGTCATGTTTTTTTTGCCAATCATACTATGGAAAAAATATTTTCACATAAGCTCACTGTCCTCTAAAACTAGTTGCATTGTAATCATAGTTTTGAGAATAGAGCCTTTACAGCTTCGTTCATCTGTCCTTTACTGTAAGTTCAACGTTTCAGGAGAGCCGCCCATATTTTGTTGATTCATGTTAATTTTTGCACAATTTTTAGCGTGGTTGATTTACATCAATTTCAGTAAAATCTTTATTCTTTTTACATTTACTTCTTTTACAATTTATGTTTTAAAATATTTTTGTATTACTCAAAAATACCTTTCGAGCTTTATACAATTTATTTTCAATTTTTTTCTAGCCTTTCAGAATTACTTTATAATACTGTTTTCTTTTTTTCAAATTGAAAATTTTTGGAACCAAATGCATGACAATTTAGCACAACAGTCATACAACAACATAAAAAAATATGATAGAGGTTTTGCTTCTGCTTTGCATTAAACATGTTGCCAGTTTAGATTAGTTCTGCCAGAGCATGATTTGCCAAGAAAGAGGCTCCAAAAACCCAACGATTTTAAACTTGGTATATTTTATTGAAGCATGACCATGAAAACATTTTTTCAAAATAATATTGAAAACGTTATGACTTTACATTTTAAAATTATTGTTACTTTCATAATGACATGTTCTAAACACCTAAGTAAGAAATCAAATTAGAATGATTGTTATTGGATTGTTGGAAATTATTGTATTGTATAAAACAACATATCAAGACATTCAGTTTAAAAAAAAAATTGAATACATGGTTTTAAAGCTTTAAATCTTTTGTGCTTATATGTTATTTACTTTAAACGTAAATGAAAAAATTCTCCATGTAGCAAAAATTGAGTTCAGCATTTTGTGCAGAAGAGTGAGAAGGGCACAAATCAATTTTGTAAAAGCATGTTTACTTGTTTTCTTCTGAACGGAAAAGGAAGGCCTTAGACTTGAAGCTTTGTTTGAAATAGCAATTTATCAGACTATGATGTTGAAAAAGAAAAAAGGTTATAAAAGCAACAAATTCAGTTTTCCAGAATTTTTAGAAGACATAATGATATGTGTTTTATAGTTATATTTAAATAGAAAGAGATTTGAAATTTCCACCGGATAAAATTTATTTTGTTTTTTTTGCGTGAGGAAAAATAATTTAAAAAAAAAAAAAAAGAAAGTGAATAATATATGGATGTTCTGTTGGATGTGATAATTGACCTTTCCCAACAAAATTTATGTTTAATAGGTGTCTTATGTTATAAATGCTTGTCAGAACTGCCATTATGTCCTCTGTGTAAGATAAAGAAAAAAATGAACCTCTTTTTGAAGACATGCCCAGCACTTGCAAGATTTTTCAAAAACGTAGGTAAATAAGTAGTAATTTATCAAGTTTAAATCTAATTGCAGATTTTTTTCAGAGCTCATTGTGGAGGTCAGTTTACAATGCCAGCTGTCCTTCCTTTCTTTCAAAGATTGATTTTTAGTGAATTATAAACTTTTTTCATTCACCTACGTGTAGTATATGATTTTGTGTGTTGGTACACTCTTAGTCTTACAATGGCTGTTGAACCATACATAATTTTGAGTGCTTTTAGTTAGCTTTACTTATTTATAATTTATACATTTTATTTTGTCTCCTATGTGTTCATGAGACTATTATCATCATCAATTCATGCACTGCCCTTTTTTTTTCTGCCTGTGAATTAAATATTTACTCTCATGTCAACTATTTATAATTTTTTCAATTCATTCCAACGGCCATAAATAAACCTTAGAGTGATGAAAGCAACAAAAATTTTTTAGAATAATTGCTTTGGTATGAAGGACTTGATGGAAACAATTTTTTAAATATCTTAATGTAGATGAGCTTCTTTCATAACTTTTTTTTTTGTCCTGAAATGATTTGTTTGATATTTCTTTTCAATTTTATCTCTTTTTAGTTTAAGGGGAAAAATGGCACCAAGCACCTTTTTTACTTTACTAAAATAATCTTGATTAATCTACTCTGCATGTTCAAATTAGAATTAAATGTATAAGAAAATGCATGATATGCGTGTAAAAGCAAAGAAACCGAAGCAAAGATAACATTTTCAAGTAAGTTATATCAGACAATCTGTCAAAAACAGAAAAAAAGAAGTAAGATTTTTTTTCCCAGTGACTCCAAAAGCGCTGTTAACAAAAAATGCAAAACTGCATTAAAATAAGACAAATATTTTTTTAAGAAAACCAGTTTTCTGTTCAAATTAATTTGTATCAGTTTTACAAACAAAGGTGTGTCAAATCATGGCTTAAATTGTTGAAAAGTAAAGGCAAAAAAAACAGAACAAAAATTAGTATGAATTTGTTTGAGTTGTAAGTAATAGAGAGCACACACATTAATTGATACCATTTTAAAATCACAAACACAGGGGGCTTTGAAAAGAAAACCAGTGAACTCTTCCTAGTATAATGAGAAAAATGTTTTGTGACAATCTTAAAAGCAAAAAAAAACCCAAACATATGGTGACCTTTTCCTATGACCATAGCTCAAAGTTGATGCCATCTCTCCCTTTAACAAACAAAGAATGTTCAGAAGTACTTGTTTTGCTGCTCTAGTCAGATTTTTTTTTTATTTTCAAAGTGATCAATTTCCAAGATTTACTCTGTGCATTTTTTTCTTAATTTTTTTTTTTTTTTTTGGTTAAAAAATAATTTTTTCGAGGGCAAAGGCAATGGGGAGGAAGGTGTGTTTTGTAAGGAACTCTTGATTAAAAATTCCAGAGAGGAAAATTGGGATTCAGCAGAAGAAAACAGGGCTAAAGTTGGGCCTGTACCGTACGATGTGTGAAGATATCTCTTTATATCTTTTGGCCTAAAACATTTTTATATTTATTTTCAAAAATTAACTTTAAAGAAAGCTGTTTTTGTTTTTGTATTGGATTGGTTCTCTGAATTTAATTTTTTTGCCCCATCTACAGAACACTAGTAAAATGAAAAATTGAATTTTTAACTCTATCTTAATTTTCTTGTATTGAAGAATCACATTGCTATATTTTTAAAGCAGTTTTTTTTTTTTGCCACTTAACCACTAGTTGCAAAGTAGACTGGTGTCTGTTTTCTATTTGAATGTGTGAGGTTTTATTCCCATGTAACTGTCATACAATACAAACATTTATTTTGAACCTCCAGTGCCTTTCACTGCTACAGTTAAACTGACTTCTCTGTCTAATAAGGTAATGTCATACTGCGTAGTAAATGTATTAAGCACTTCAAGAGCTAGATATAGGTAGAAAGAAAAAGAAAATACAATTAAATTGATGTGAATGATGGGAACAAAAAAAATTTTCTTGAAGCACAATTATGACATACAAAAGAAGCATTCATGCTGACCAGAGACAGGGTATATCCAAGGCATTGCCATACTGAGCTGCTTTTCAATGAAACTTCTCTCCTGTCCTTTTTTTTAGATATGCTTGTACTAGAAATGCATTGGTCTCTTGCTTAGAACTTGCCCACTTTTTTTGAAAGAGTTCCGTGTAAGATGTAGCTTTTCTTGTATATATTTTGCCAGGAAATTAACATTTTCCAGACCCCTTTCTTAATTGAAAAAATATGCCCAAGAACCCATTCAGTTATCTCTAATATTTCTTTTGTGACACTGCCAGTTTGATGAAAATTGATTTGACAAAATCAGTTCATAATTTCATTATTACAACTGATTAGGTGTTAAAGTCTTTTTTTTTTTTTTTTTTTTTTTAGGGGGGGGGGGGGATGTGGAAATAGATAACGTCAGTTCATAATTTATCTATTATTATAGGTATCAATCAGTGAGACAGATGTAAGAAGAGGTCTTCACAATCGGGGTACTTGAAGCTTAATGTCAAAAAGAAATGTTATAAATCTGGTGAGCTTTCTCACTTTCTAAACAGTGCTCATCAGCCCCATTCCAGGAATCTGTGAGATCAGGGGCTGACCAGAGGCTGACCAGCTGCAGCCAAGAGCAGGTAACTAGGCCTGCTTGTTAATTAAGGACTTTGTCAACGTAGGAGATTTGGAACTAAATATTTGGACATTTTCATATTATTTGCTAGTACTCGCAACAATCATTCAAATGACAGCGAATTATTGGTTCTAACATGCATATGACTTGATAAAAACCTTGATGGTCTTTCAAGTTAAAAATTGTACCTGGTGGTTAATGCTTAAATTATGGTAATGATTACAATAATGTTGATGCAGACTTTTACTGGATATAAGATTCAAGATCCCATTTGTACTAAAACTTTGCTTTTTCTGTCTTCCATTAACTCGTTTGTAAGGGAAAGATCTTTTGTACTCACATTTTCATTTTTATCACTATTGAGTATTTCATTATCTAGCCAATTAACTTTTCATTCACTTTGATAAGCTTATCTTTACAGATTTTACTTTTTAACTGAGTGTTATAGACTCATGTATATATATATACTTTTTTTCCCAGTGTTTTGCTTCCCATACCAACTTTTCTTTCCATTCCTGTAGCATACAAGAGAAATAAGTTGCTTTGCATTAAGTGTTTACTACCCAAACAGCTATTCAGCTTCTTATATTTTTTTTTCTCAATGAATAGATGAATGACATGAATATATTCCTACATTAAAAGTTTTAACTACAGATGTTGCATTTACAAAAAAAAAAGAGGCACACACACACAAATTATTTTAAAAAAATATTCACTTTAATAAGTTAAAATGCTGACCTGTGCTAATACAAAGTAGTCATTCATTTTTTTTGTAAGAAATGTAAATGTACTTGTGGCTTGTTAAATTTTTTTTTGCCTTGTTATTATTACAGAGAATAACAAAAAAGCCTGCACATCATTAGTAAAACCTTGAAATCTATTGTTTCTTTTTGAATGAAGAGGAATTTCAGCTACAATGTAAAAAAAAAAAGGCAACAACAATAATTTCGGCTTTAAAATATTGATTTTTTCAAGAGGAAAAAAATGTTTAAATTTTTTTATTTTTTCTGTGACTCAGTCAATGCAATAAAAAACGATGTAAATGCCTACGGCTTATATTTTGCTACATATTGCATTTCCAGTATCTGGCTTATTTTTTAACTTCTATATAGTCAGTTTTCTATTTATGTGATTTATATACTTGGAAGGATCAATGACTCATGTGAGGCATGAATCAGATGTTATAGCTGGGGCTTTTACATTGTTCACCTTTAACGTAATGCTCAATTTCTACATATTGTTTAAAGAGTCATTATTTTAGTGCGTCAGGTTTTGGCTACTCTTCATGTTTTCTCAGAGAGATTAAGAGATCATTTTGACATAACATTTCATTTAGAGAGAATAGCGATGCTGGATGGTATGTAAGTATCTTGAAGAAGTTGTATAGGGCAATCCTTCTCATTTATCTTATAAAAGTTCTCTGACAAGCACTCAATACTCAATATAAAAGATTGATGGTGAACACTCACTTTAAACTCAAAATAGTACAGAGCAGCATTAATTTTTCTTGTATAAAAATGGTGTGGAAAACATTAAATATGTGGTGTTTGACTATCACCCATTTTGAACCTGAAGTTGCTTTTTAATAACTTTGTTTCTTGATTAAGCCCAAAATTATCTAAAAAAAGAGCGATAGTCCTTTCAAAAGTTAAGTGAATTAATTCTACAGCACCAGATAACTTGAGCAGCAGATTTTGTCCTCCAGACTTAACCTGTTAGTTGATATCCTATGTTACCTCACGATGATATTGCAATATGTTTTCTTTCCTCTTGGGTTGAAGTCAAATAGCTATTGTGTCTCTAAAGTAGGAACTCAAAGTGGCTTGGATGTTTAATAATGAGATCAGGGTCAGCACAAAGCAACAGTTGTAATCACTGACACTCTTTGGTTCTTTTAGTTGTAAAAGTCCATTCATAAAATTTATTTTAAGGTTTTTCTTGCTGCATGTTATGTCATAGCATAATTATTCTCACAAAGAAGGGAATAAAGAACTTTTGGCTCACTTACTCTGTTGCTTTTAATCGTATCCCATATCAATATAAGTTTATTTGCAGAGAGAAGGAACTAAAAAAGAAACTGTATTTTTTCCCCTGATATATTGTTTGAGAAAGGGTTCTTTTTTTAAAATTTTTTTTTTTATTTCAAGCAGAGAAAAAGAGCAGGATAAGCAGTTTGCTTACCTTTTCAACAACTGAAAGTTGCCATTTCTGATCTTTTGATTTCAAATCGCAACATGCTTTCTGTTTAAAAAAGTTCATACCCATGTCACTGATTCATATATTGTTCATTTTGTTTTGCTACATTTTCCATTTTCAGTTTACAATTCCTTTTCTTTTGCTCAATAATGCTCATGTTTGAAAAAGAGAATCGCTAGGTCTTTTTTTTTTTTTTTTGTAATAAATAAAGAAGGTTTATGATGATTGTAAATTTTTAAAAAGGTGATTAAATAAGCTTTTTCAATATTCTTGTCCTACAAGATAAATACATGCTTAAAAATTGCGCCATTTTCTTTTTCTTTACTTCTTCTGCACTTTCTTTTCAAAGAATGAAAACTTATTCTCAGTCCCAAGCATGTGATAGTGCAGGACTAGTGTTAGTGGAAATTTTATCTGCTCTGTAACTCATCACTATTTTAAAAGCTGGGTCTCTTAGGTTCTGAGAGAAGGAAAGCCAGCAAGGAAAAGAATTACAAACTACCTCACAATGCTGTTTGCCAAAAAAAAAAAAAGAAAAAACTCAGGATTTTGCTCCTGGTCAAAAGGCTCTCTTTGCTGCCGTAGACTTTTTTTTTTTCGTTTGTTCTGACAATGACAATTTAGTAGCCTCAGTCACACATGAGTTCAAAATAATAATTAATAACAAGAAGTTGATTGCTGTTTTGTGTTGATTGGACCTGAGGAGCTGTAAAATTAAATATTTGATGCCTCTATCCTCTATGAATAAGTCAAGATTAAGATTAAGGTAGAAGCACATGCACTGCACATCTTTAGTCACTGGTTAGGTCTACCTGTTATGCAAGTTTAGATGATGATCTCGGAGTGCGCAAGCCAAGGGGCTCAAATGTATTCCAGGGTTGGCAAGGTTGCCATACCGGTGTGTCTTATATGGGACTGACACCCCCAAACATCTTCCAAACTTTGCCCATGTCTAATGTGTTTTTGTTTTTTATTCATGCATTGACATAATTCTTTCACTTTTGTACAGTGTTCATGATATGTATCATTAATATTTGAATTGTCCTTTATCTTGAACCAGTGGGTCACTTAGTATTTAAGTATACTTAAGTGGTAATGACCCAACATCAAGGTCTTTTTGCTTACCCTTAAGTGTTGCAGTAGAAGTACAAAAAAAAAAAAAAGAAAAATCCAAAATGAAAAAAAGCAAGGAAAAACCTGCTAATATATACTGGAAATAGAAAGATCAAAGTTATACTTTTCAAAATCTGCAAACATTTCTTATGACATTTTTTTATTTTCGATGTATGATTTTTTTAATGATTTACCAAAAAAAAAAACAAACCAAAGAAAAATCATGATACCTAAACTAATATGCTCATACTAGTCTTATTTTTTTTTCACAAATTTTCCAGTTGGTGAAAAATACAAATGCAAATTAAAAATTGCGTATGTCAGTTCTTGTCCATACTGTATTTTTATGCTTGCAAACTCCCCAATTTGACAAGTTTTTGTTATCAAAAAAGGAAGCCCAACTCTGACTGCCTCTGTTTTGGCATCAGCAAGTATAAACACCAAAAGTACTTTATGATAAGATAAACAAATTTCACTCTTTTTCTTTTTTTTTTTTTTTTAACCTAAATAGAGACAAGTAATTCATATAAAACATTTCGTACTGATGACATAAGTCTGCACAGATTGTTATGTATTGGTATATTGGAGTTGATTTTTATGTATAGACTGAATCTGGTGTTACAAAAAATGGTTTCTTACAAAAATCATATTCAATTTAGACTAATTAGAGCCAATTTTTCTTTCTTTAAAATGGCTTCATGTACCCCTTCGTTTCATATACATTATACATGTATAGTTTGCACTGCATATTTCTCTTTGAATATAGGCCTAAAATACTCTCAAGGTGTACTTAATACATATTGGGTAGGAGAAGTATGATTTTCATAACACATACTTGTATTTTTTTTATGTCTATCTGATCAAAAGCAGAAGAAAATTCTATGATACTTTTTATGCAAAAACTTAATTTTTGTGTCAAAATTTTTTCTTTTGGTAGGTTACAATGTTCAAGTACTCAAACAAGTCCAGTTTTCTTCAGCCACTCTTTACAATTTTGTAACAAAAAGGAATCACCAAAAACCTTTATGTCATGATGGGGTTAAATTTAAATGGATAATGATGCGTCTTGTCAAGGAAACTTCATTTATCTTTCCAGGTTTAACCATTGCAAAGCTTACAGAAATGATTATTAGGATCTTTAAATGATTTAAAAGGTGTAAGTCATCAAATTGTCAATGATTTGGTCTGATTTTGGTATAAGGGGTGTAATTTTTTTTATGTTTTTTGTCTGTTTTCATGTATTCAAATAGATTGGACAAATAATCAAACAAGCAAAAACGAAACAAAATCAAATGTCATTAGGTTGAACCTTAAGGTTCATTTAACAGAACTCTACATAAATCACGTTACTTAAATTTGTTTTTGTCGTATGGTCAAATATATTTGGATTTTTTGGTTTGCTAGATATCTGGTAGGATTTAAATATACTCTCATGATGTAGGCAATACTTTGTTATGTTGTTTCAACAAAATCAGCTTAGAATTCTAGACTACATGCTTTTATGAGACTTGCTGTTGTGTAGACAATTAATGCTCGTGATTGAACATTAAAATAATTTTGTTTGGATACCTGTAATGTTTTATAGGAAGGAAGGTAGACATTTGTGATGCCAAAATGACCTAAATAATTGTGAGGATTTACATTACCGTAAACTAGCAAAAGAAATCAATGTTTATAAATTTCTGTTTCCACCAGTGGCATAGTACAAATATTATTGTTAAAGTGAAAGTTCTAGTCCCAAGCGTGTATCATGACATTTTGCCCATTCCTGCCATGAGATGAGAGAAGCTGTTGCTTTACTTTACCTTCTGATAACTTTTGCCTTGTACATGTAAGATCATTCTTACTTTTGTTCCCCTTTCTTCTCTCTGCTGAAAGGGATATTTTATTTTTCTTTATGATGTGACACAAGATTGCATATACATGTATAAGGTCTTTAGCAGGTGATAGGGATTGCAGTAGTTGATCTTCATTGCAAGAAAGGGTATCAAAGTGCAATGGATTTAATTTTCTGAACTACTTTCTAAAATCATTAACCTAGATTCCAAATGTTGACCTTTAGATCTAAACGTAAGCCTCCATTACATTAAATTTTGCCTGAAAAAAGGTTGCTTTTGAGAGAAAGCTCTTAAAATGGCAAAGGCCCAGCAGGGCCAACACGTTTAACCTAGAGTAGTGGATGAGCATTATTACTCAGACCTAACCCTCGACTGATTATCTCTGCCCTTATAACCATACTGCATTTTGTTCAGATAGAGATATTACTCTGTTCGTCGTGTATTCTAGTCATTGAAATGTATGGTTTGTAAATGCTCAATGCCTATTTGCTTAAATCAACCTAAAACGCTGGTTTGATATGTCCTTTATCCTAGTAGTAGTACACTGGATCAAATGATCTTTATGTTGGTAACTTATGAACATTTTGACAAAAGTGTACAAGACATATTCGAAGTTAAAAAAAAAAAAAATTCTCTAGGTTGCTACATGTATTTGAATAAGTTTGCAGTAGTGACTATAAAGTGATAAATATTTATGAAATGTTACTACCATTTTTCCTCTCTTATTGTGCTTTGACACCAAGTTTTTGAAAGTGAGTAAAGTTTGATTTGATCGGGTAATCTTTCCATTTCTACAAGTCCTCAATCTAGTCTAGACCTAAACCTTATATAAGGTTCAAAAACATTAGTCTGCATGTATGTAAATAGAATTATGTTTATGAATAATATGCATACACACCTATATTGTTTATAAATGTACACATTGAATGTGCTTAAATAACAAAGATTGAAGCGCCTGCATTGCATTCTGTTTGTACAAGTCCACTTGAGTATTATGTGTTTGGAGAGCTAGGCAAGTCACTGCAAGTGTACCATTGTACTTTGTAGAATCACAACATCATGTGAATGATGTGAATGCAAAAAATCGCTGTAAATCTGATGGCTGTATTCTGTTTGATTTATATTTCTTTTCTTCAGACACAATAAAACATGTAACTTACTAATTACATACTGCTTTCATCATCTTCAAGTTATAACAAGTTATAAGATAATGTATGTGTGCTGAATCATCTCTATTTTTATGTAATGTAATTCATTTCCCGCAGCTGACTTTTGAAGAAGATGGGTAAATTCAAGGTTCAGCTAAATAAACCTCCAGTTTGAAGTCATTAAGAAGATGGATAAATTCAAGGTTCAGCTAAATAAACCTCCAGTTTGAAGTCATTAAGAAGATGGATAAATTCAAGGTTCAGCAAAATGAACCCATAGTTTAAAATCCTTGCACAATGGGGTAAATTCAAGGTTCAGCAAAATGAATCCGTAGTTTGAAATCCTTGCACAATGGTTGCAGAGTCAAGGTAAAAGGTAATGTTATGTTTCATAATACCCATAGTAGGCCAAGTAGGCCAACGTGTGCCGAAGAAAGATCAAGAAACCGGTGGCGGTCGTTTTCTTGCAAACAAAACCAACAGCTGAAATCGCATGCATACTTGCATGGTGGAATCGGTTTCATTTCAGGAGATGCTTTTTTTAGTTGTGAAATGTAAGTTACATGTACATGTATTTCGTTTGCAAATAAAAGTAATTATGCAATAACCTTTCTAATTGATAATTTTATCGATACTACCCGCAGCAGCAACAGCAGCAGCAGCAGCAGCATTATTATTATTATTAGTAGTAGTAGTAGTAGTACTAGTAGTAGTAGTAGTAGTAGTAGTAGTAGTAGTAGTAGTAGTAGTAGTAGTAGTAGTAGTAGTAGTTGTAGTAGTAGGAGCAGTGACAGTAGCGGCAATTAGAACATTTTCCCAAGTAACCGCTTCTTTGGGTGTCAAAGAAGTTCTCAACGACGGTATGATGTCACTTGGAATCATCTTGGTTGAAAGACGGTTGTGACTTTATCATCTTATCAGCGTAGTAAACGTTATATTATATAAAACCATAATGGAATCAGCTACAAAGTAAAGATATGTCTGATTTGGAGACAAATAGTGAGGCTCTTGTAATTTTTTTAAAGATCGTTCATCCAGACTTTGAGTAAGTAAAGTGGAGTCTTAAATATATGGCATTTTTTCATTAAAACATTGCACTCAAGTTCGGTTTTTTTAAAGTAATTGGAATGAAAATGACTACAAATTAACAAATTATCGAAAATTAGAATAATCAGACAGCATAGAGAATTAAAAAAACAAAAACAAAAACAAAAAAACATCTGCCATCAAAGTTGAACAAGGAGGCATTACTTAGAGGCGATTTAGACGCAAGAAATTGCACAAAGGAAGGTCTGTTGCAGTACAATTCTACATCGCGGGGGTCATTCGCAAGTTTTTGGTGCCGAATACATGTCTTAAGGAGTCGATCCAAAAAAATAAGTAGTTTTCGCGCCCGATCCGGAAGTGTTGGATCTGCCTCTGAAGTTGACGCCAGGCGAGAATAAATTGTTGAACAAAATTTTACATTAAATCAAAATACTATTCGCATATTTGTATTAAACATAATCAACGTGTCAACATCAATCAAATTCAATATTGCTTTCTCTGGATTATTATTTTTGTTTCTTTTTACCAGTCACCACATGTCTTTACCGTTGAGTTGAGCGCGCTATATAGCAAACTTTGTCTTAATCATATGCATATATATATATATATATATATATATATATGTAATCGAGGCTGAGATCTCTGGCTAAATTCATTCACTCACTCTCTCTCTCTCTCTCTCTCTCTCTCTCTCTCTCTTAAATTCCATTTGCTTTGTTTTTAAAAATGTCCATCTTTTTTTTTCTACGAGAAATGATTAAATCAAACAAGTGTAACGTACTGATAATCTCCGGCTTTAGCTTCCCTCTTTGCGGGGCAAACTGACTAGGATTTTTTTCCTAATCAAAGTCGTGATTAATACTTTACGAGTAGCTAGCAAATTGCGTGTGGGAGTGATATGTGACAAAAAATTTGAGCTCCATCTTTTGAAAACCAAATTAATTGAGGGCAAACCAAAGAATGTACTACGTGTGCTTGTTAAGATTTGGGCCACCAAAGTTATCGGTGGTTTTCCACTACAAAGCAACTTCCCCTCTCAGACGAATTATCTCTTTCCGATGCATTATGCATTATACTCCCAAACATATCTTCTTGTTTATAAGTTAAGAGCTAAACATGTCTTTAATGGTATGAAAAGTATCCTAAAATATCATTTTGCACACTCTGAGACGTTTATCCTCACCACGTAAGCTGTAGGGCGTCGGTGGCACAGTGGCTAGTGAGTCCGCCCTGAGATCTGCTGGGACCCTTCTGTCGCGGGTTCGAGCTCCGCCACCGGCGCCCTGGCCTTACGGAGGGCCTGAAAGCCTGAGATCACCTTGTTGTGGACTGGCTATATATATAAAAAAAAAATAAATAAACCACGTAAACTGTAAGGATAGTATTTTTTTCCTGGACATGGGACCAACCTGAGGAGTGTTTTGGTGTCACCTCTCAACAACTTGCATTGCATTTTCTTTGTTGCTCAATGAGCCACATTAAGACGTTGGGAAAATTATCGATCTTTCTTCGTCTGCTAAAAGTGCTATGGCTAACTCGCACTTCTAACTGAAATTAAAACCGCAACCAGGTTAAATCTCCTTTTTTCCCCTTTCATTATCCGGATTTGGTGACATATTATTGTCCAACGTTTTTCTTGCATTTTTCTTTTTCTTTCTGGTATTCCCTTTTTTCAAGGTTTAAGTGTAGGTTTGACAGCAAACGAATCTATAATGGACAATTAGAAGTGTTTGACTACGTGCTCTCTTTTTGCAATATAATTCTTCTTTAAGCATTGCATATTGCCAGAATGAAAAAGGAAAAATAGAGATCCGCCAATACTTTTTGGAAAGTCATGGAGTCAATCTCAAAATTTCTTTTACATCGAAGTTCCTCTTGGTTTCCTTTAATTGGAGTCAGGGCTCATTGAATATCACAGGTGGTGAATACATTTGTTTGTATGTCTTTGGTTTAGGGGTCATGACATTATAAGCACATCAAGGTTGTAATATTCATAACAACGTTGCTGATACGGACAGTGATGATGAGGTTGATATTCCTTAGGAGCTTGAAAAATGCAATGGTGGTGATGATGAATAATGATCCTGTTGTTGATGGTGATGATGATGATGATTTAATGCATACATTTCATACACATAGGATTAAAATAGATTAAATCCTAAATGTCAAGATACAGTTTTTCAGAGCCCAAAAATCTAGCATGTTTCGCCTGATGCAATAATACGTATCATTACAGAGGCTTAGCTGCTAATACAGACACTTGTCTTAATGTATTTATCAAGCACATTTTTACTGTTTTGAATGTACCGTAGCAGTATTGCCACGCACGATCACAGTTCACTTGCTGAACTGGTTCAACATTGCTATTTTGATATAATCATATAGACCTTGAAGCGATCATTCTGAAGTGAGCTACGGTTGGGGAAAAATGGGAAACAAATTTTACGTTTTTTAATTCATTACTTTTGTCAGAGTAATTTTAAAAGTTGAAAAATTATAATTGGTATTTTTTTTCCTTACCCGCCATTTTCAAATAATTAGAAAGGTATTATATAAATAATATGTATATGTATGTATGTGCGAGTGTGTGAGAAGAGAAAATGTCACTTTAACTTTCTTTTTAATTTCATTTCCTTCAGCAAACATTGCATCTTTACGATCCTAATTTTTTTTTCTGGAAGTGCGGTATTTGCATAATTTTTAAAAACTTACTTTTTGTTTCGAACTGATTGAAATAAGCTTTTACTTTTCAAAATAAGCCTCCGACATAGACAACATTGCAAAATAAGATTATCCGGGTAAGTTTCAACTATATACATGTATACACGGTTTGGACGCATATTGGGTAGATGTGGAATAGGGTCAAAGTCTTGGAATTCACCTGCAATAGATCTAGAATCTACATATAATTTTGGATAGAACTGAATGACGAACTGAAGTCTTTAGATTACATTGTAAAAGAGTCTCTTTATTCGACTGAAAATATTTAAATAACAGATGTTAACTGTGTATAGAGCTTTACTTCAAATACACCCGGGTAAGAATTGAAAGGAGTTCTTTTGCTGCACTTGTGAAACATTATATATGGAAAAAAGGATCAGTGAATCAAATATTTTTAAAATGAGACGAAAGTTTTGCGCCTTTTCCTTGATTTTATAACTGAACCTGAACAATTCACAACTGAAAAATTAAAGATCAGCTGAAACACATATTATTAATTTTGGAAAACTAGCAGTAACTGTAAACGAGGGTGATATCTCCATTCCTTTGCTTTGATGATTTCGGGAGTAAATAAGTCGTATCTAAAATTATAACCGCAACTATTGGTTACATATCACAATTTTCACTACTTTAGAGCGGGCTTACGACTGTATTCCTCCCGCAAATGCTCAGTCAAAATCTATACGTTTGGCGTATCTCAGTCCCGACTATTTTCTCTCTAGATTATAATTTATGTAAACACTTGAAACTTGCGATTAAAAACTCCTATACATAAAATTTTTACAACTGAAGTGAGTCACTTTGGATATACACTATAGGATGCGCCTTGCTCTGCTGATCATAGTGATATAAAATTCTCAAAATCGAAATTTTTGGACTTAGGACTGTATTCTTCCCGGGAGGCGAAATATAAAATTGCAATGTCTTTTTAAATAGATATTATCTAGATATGCATGTAAGCTGTTTATTTATCCACTCTTTTCGATTAAATTCTTCTGTTAATTTCTGCTCTTTTAGTCTTATTTCATGAACATGGTCGAAAAGAGTGAAAAGAATTAAAGAATGAACTTAATTCAAGGTGAAGGGACTGTGAAAGAGAAGTTTTCATATTGGGGAGGGAATGAATGAAAGTATTTGTCTTTTTTTTTTTTTTAGCTTATCTTGTTTGCATAAGCAGGAACTTCTAGTCTTTTGTGGCATGAATAGTTTGTGAAATATTGACCTTACTGGCCGCGGTATTACACAACTAGATCTAGTATTCTGAATAAGCTATACGCGGTGCGTATAGAAAAGATTGTTGAGACATTGTTGAAGAGATGGCTAAGGTGAGAGTTAGACCGCCGATGCTAGTGAATCTGAGGATCTACAGATCTTGGAGAGTTACATTGCTGCTCTGAATTGTTCTTCATTTAAATTTGTAAAATTTTCATTCAACTTTCGGCTAGAATTGAGTAATTTTTGTACTTAAGTTTATTTTAAAGAGCTGCTTGTCATAGGCGGTATTAAGCTAGACCTATGACTGAAAAGCTCAAAGCCATTACTGACACAGACCAGTAAAGTCTGCACCTCTAGTGCCACGCTAGGCCACTTGACTTTCTTCATTGCTCTTTCGACTTCCCGAGACATCGTTGAGGCACATACGCAGACGTTTCCCGCATCCCTCTGTTTCTATCTTACACCGCCCTTTATCCCCTTGCCATGCTCAGTCCTTCCCATTCTTGTATGCTATCATCTCACCTCTTTCGTTGCCTTCCCCATCTCAGGCCTCCTAGAAAAGGGCTTTGCAGGATTGATTTAATTACTAAGCATTTGTACAGAAGAATGATGTGCCTACCCATTGAGCGACCACTATGTCAATACCATTCAGCACTTACCACGATTGGTTGTGATGAGCAAAGTGCTTACTTTATAAACAGAGACGACACATGTTGAGGCTGGTAAAGATATATATATAATAGTTACAAAGTCTGGCTGGTTGATTAGAACTATTCAGTTATTGCCGACCTCTATCTTACTTTTCGTAAGCACTTTTCCCCCAAAGGTACGGTGGTTCTTTTTAATATTAAAATTTAAGATGAACCCAACAAAGACAATAAAAAAACTCTTAATTTTTTTTTGCTCCGAGACTGGCTTAATTTAGTTTCAAACAATCTTGCGTAATAAATAAGCTTATAAGTGTACAGAATATATCAAAACCAAGTGACAACTACTTCTTGAGACTGCAATAACGCTTATTGCCATCATCTGCACTACCTCACAGCTTTCACTTCTTGGGCCAAGTGAAGGACTGCAAAGCAAGTGATCAACAGGAATATCAGTAACCACAACCTGGACAGATATTTGCGTCTGTAGTCCATAGATCGCTTCGCTGTCTGTTGGCGCTGCTTAATGAGATGGGCATGCAGCCGCAACTGACGGAGAAGATGAAGATTAATCCGCCTGTAATGAGGCTGCTGATAGCGCTGTGTGAAATTGTCAGGCTGGAGGTGTGACATGGTCAAACTCACCTCACTATACATGTTTGGCGAGAGCTGGCAGGAATTCATTGATATAAGCTCTTGACTCGACTGAGCCTCTTCTACTTCTTCTGGGAGTTTTTCATGGGTGATCTTGAACGACGAGTGTGAAGGAAGATTAAAGCTGGTAGGATTGTAGAGGCTTCCGCTGCTGGCTTTCCTTGCCACAACGCTATCCCCACAATGCCAATCATAACATGAAACTGAAGCGAAATCCTCACCACTGGCCTGAGAAATGGTATCTTTCTCGCCACTAATTTTATCACTCTCTACGTGCGAATGATAACTTTCGCTGCAACTTTCACGCGAGGCTATACGATTCCCTTTCTCTGACAGCTGGTCGCATGGCTGTTTAAAATTACTCCAGCTCTCTCTTTTTTCCACATGGGTGTCTTTGATGTCTGAGAGCGTCCTTGATGACACAGACTCATCGCCAATTGGTAATCTGTGAGTCAGCTCAGACGGAGACAACTTACCGGCAAGCGCTGATCCTGTACGATTATTTGAACCAGACGCACAAGGGCTGTTATCACAAAAACTGCTCATCGCAGAACCTAATGGCAAATTTAGGTCAGTGAACCGGGAGTATGAGTCCTGCTGATGTCCAGAATAGACCAAGGTTAAATGGGGCGGGAGACTTGGGGCAAGACGCGGGGGAGATTTCTGGATATCGACGGAAGTTAGAAAACTCGACCCTCTAGAGCGGCGGAGACGTCGGTATCGACGGTTGTGTTTTTTGGCAGGCTGTGAAGCTACAGGGCTGATAGGTACGGCCAGTATTCTAGGGTTACGGATGGTGCGTGTCATGAGACTAGAGTCATCACTGGCTGTTCCATCGTCGAACCATGGACAAATTATTTCGTTTGGCGTAAAAGTTATTTTGTCCGAGCCTCGACTGAAACAAGTTACTGAAGTAGCCGCAGTCCCCGATGATTCCAGCGACTTCTTGATGCTGGAATTGCATCTAGTCTTGCGTTTGTTTATAGGGTTTCGTGACCACGGGGCTTGGCGACCTCCACTTGGACCACTGCCAAGTGTTCCAGTGCTGCTCCAGCGGCGTCTCTCTACTGGTCTCACAGTCCTAGACTCGCCCACTCGGAGGCTGCTCAATTTTCTTTTAATCGGCGATCTCTTTTTCTTAGGTGATGAACCTTTCATCTCAACATGTATGGTGTAGGATGCATCTCTACTTTTCTTGCTCGTTATCATTGGTTGTGTTTTCGTTAAAGCAGGAAGGCTTTTTGCTTTGGACCTTATGTTCCTACATAACTTCGATCCTCTTCCTGCCCATCGGTACAGTTTAACATTCTGGATCGAGGACATATTCTTAAAAATTGCCTTTGAATCAAATACTGACGGCTCGAAAGATTTCCTTTGCGTAATCACATTCACATTGGACAAATATTGCTCTGAGACACAGGCGGATGGGACGCCACATCTCGTATTATTGTGTAATGTACTAGTGGAGGAAGATATAGACGCGCAACTAGAGTACTGGGCAGACTGACTTATCGTAGGATTTATTTTAAAAAATGAGTTCAGACTTTTTTCGTCTGTGGTTAAATAATCGGAGCAGTTTAATCCAGTAGACGGTAAATCATGAATGGGGACGCTTGATCTTTGATGAGTTTGGACTTCATATCTTTCGTTAAAATTAGTGGTGAGACGCAGGTTTTCCGCCGAGCAAGAATCATTCTGAGTTGAGACGAATCTCCCAGCCTTAGAATAAAAAGGGGGCGGTGATGGACGCTTCACGAGGTCACACATTACGGAACGGGTCACGTTCGTTGATTGTTGAGTATGAGAAGTACAGCTTGCACTGCTTACTGTGCGCCTGGCGGGTTTCGAGTCATTAAGGTTTTCACTGAACTCCAGATCTCTGCACCCAACAACCTCTTTCGCTGTCCCACACTGACGCTGACTTTGGTCTGGCTCACCTGACGAGACATGCAAATATTTAGGTGATGTTTGAAAAGGAAGTGTGTAATTTTAGAGAGAGTATATAAAAGAATACACACAAACCAACTGATGACAGAGCCGTTGTTGGATAAGTTGTGTTGTGCTAATTAATGCGCTCATATTGCCACCATCCAAGGAACGAATGGCGGATCATCGAAACTTTGGGATTTAATCCTATCATCTATGACACCTTTATCTAAATTCCTAATTAAACCCAATGTTCTTTTGGTGAGTTGGATAATAATATTTTTGTATAATTTCTTTTAAAAAAGTACATAAAAAGATTAATTACTTCACTATTTCATGAATTGAACTTAAAAAATCACTACAACTTTATGTAGAATTGAAATAAAAAATACTTTTCGGGCCAAAACGTTGAATTTTATCTTTAATGTTAAAAAAAGAAACATTTTTCTGTTTTTGCATCAGAAATTAGATTTGGCTACATAAAGAATTTTATATTACACGAAAATTCAATTTGGTAAATCAACTTTTATGTTTAAGCCTGAAAGAAAAGAGCAAAAATTATCAATCAAAATGAAATAAACAGAACATTTTGGTTGTGCCTTAGTTTTTTTTCTCTTCAATTAATATCAGTAATAAATTATTCTTTCCGAGGCATTTTCTAGTTTAACTCTCTTCACCTTATCGATATCCATCAAAGCTGAAGTATGCTACACTTTTAAACCTTCAGCTTCTGGAAATTAGCATGTGGCAAAGACTGAAATTCTTTCCACGGGTAAAGATCAGGAAAAAAAAACGACACAGTTGAATTAAGCTCTTCAATTTCTGTTACTCTTGTACAGTGACAAGACAAGACACATTATACGATACCTCAACATTTATAAATTTCAGATTTTTGGGTCATAGTCGTAGCCGTGTTTCTTCTTCATATTATGCTTTTTATTTAAACTCAAACCTTTACAGAAATAACAATCGTAGTCGCCGATATGACATTTTAGGTATCTGTATGAACGATCACTTATGAAATATTTTTTTTTGAATTTTTAAGCGAGGAGCCAGGAAAGTATTTAGGTCGATAGGCAATAAAATGATTGATTAGACTAATCAAAAGTTCAAAATAATAAAGAAAAAGTATTTAAATAGTAAAGATAGTTGAATCTTTATTTCAAATACCTAAAAAATTATCCTCAAAATTGATAGGGGCCATGATTATTTTACTTTAGCTAAAAGGCATATCAAAAGACCAACCCTGGCAACTTAATCTGAATTATGTGATGCCATTATCACATGCCTAATTATCATTAAGTACCGAGTTAATGCGACTGAATTTTGATTGAATGAGTGACTTAATAGACAATCATTTTAATTTTTTTTCATAGGGTCATAGAATTTTTCATCAACATATTGACCATTTTTTTCCACATTTTACGGAGACCAGCGCCGTTGAGGACTCACCTGCAAAAGCATCTGCTTTCTTGCTGCGTGCATATTTGAAAATATTTACATTCAAAATGAGATTCTCCACCACCATAATTAGGTAAGGCAAGCGCTGCATTCTCTCCGACAGAAATTCACCCTTGGAGGAGAGAAAGACGAATTATTGTTTCAATCCTATTGAACTACGCGAAAAATAATCACGAAAGATCAATTGTAAGACCATCATGCATGCGGATAACGTCTACAAAGAGGAGACCCCTTAAAAATTACTTTATTTTGATATTTTTTATGCTTTCTACTTTGTTCGCCATGCTACCTTCGCTGCTCCAAAATTAGATTTATTCATAGCAATTGACTTAGCTGTACACTACAACACCTTTACCGTCTGTAAATAAACAATACGTGGATAATTGTGCATTTTCTCAAATAGAACAGCGTTCTCTTATGGAAAAAAAAGCTGAAAAAGCAATGCTTCATTTTTAACGAATATTTTTGTAATCTTTCTTTCAAATAGTTAAAACTTCTTAATGGTGCCCTGATTTGAAATATTTTGCCCTGTTTCTAAAGAAAAACCATTGAAGGTGAAAGATGGTAGTCCAAGACTATAAACAAACCACTCGAATCCATCCATCTCATTATTTCTATGTCTATTTATACCTTCGACCTTGATATCACCTACATCATTTGGATCATCGAGCTTTAGAGGTTTGATGATGTCTAAAACAAAAATGGTCGCCAGCTTTCTAACATCCATGTGGTTTTGTTTTGTGTGAAGGGAGACCTGGAAAGAGGAAGGAAATCGAGGAAGTGAAAGTCGCAAAGTATGATCTGGACCACAAATTCTCTCATTGTAAATCACTATGAGTATGATTTCGATCTGTTTGTTAGATCGTTGTCGATGACACAACAGTTTGCTAACCCGCATTAGAATCTGCGAGAGCTAAACAGCAATCCATGGGCTACACGACACTACTGTGCTTGTGGCACAGTGAATTGATAAACATCATAAGCGAAATCAAGAAATTCGTTCCAAAGTGTCTTTTAAAATTAGGATCTATTTAAATATCCATAACTTAGGAGTGCACATCACTAGAACAGAGACTACAAGAATTTTGTTTCTTTTCGCTTTTGAAAACGTCTCCCGTGCGTTAACCTTTCTTTACAGAAGAAATTTTGTAAAACGGTCGTTGCTAAGAGTATCTCGTGTGTACCACGAAAGAAAAGTTACCAAAAGCAACATGCCTTCTTCAAAAGAATCATCATGAAATGAAGGATTCCAAAACTGAGTGGCGACTTCATGCGAAACTTGGCTAAGATTTTCTCGTACTGGTCGACTGAGTTTTCCTGAGATGCCTTGATTAGTGCGTCACAAACATCCTCGGGTACGAGTGGCTCAGGTAAACTGATCAGAACTAACTTCATAGTCTCCACAGCATCGTGAACTGTCAGGTTACGGTTGATCCGACACAACTGGCCGTTCCTCAGTTGATTCTGTGGGCGAACACAAATTGATGAGAATGTACTGTGTCAAATTAAAATACAAATTCACTGATTTTAGTATGATTACGAAAAGTAGGCAAAGGTAACCATAGAATGGATTAAAAATGTATACATGTACACTTTTTGTGCATGAGGTAGCTTTTCATAAATCAAGATAAGTTGAAAGTTATAAAACAGTAGAAAGATAAAACCAAAAGCTTAACTTAACCTACAAAGTGGAACAACACAACGTTATGCATTTACACATTTGGCCTTTAGGCTACTTCAATATTTTTTTTGGAAAGAAGCTGAAGACAGAGAAAACCATTTATATAAATGAGGCAAAATACACATTGGTCTTCAACCATTCAAACATCTTCAAGATCCCAGAAGTTAATGTATAGCTGTTTCCGTGGTTGCAGCACAGGAACTTTCTTATATTTTCGTTAATTCAATTACACAACCATACAATGTTGCTAACAATGTTGCAGTTATGAAGTGCTGTCAAATGTGAGCTAACCCTACTTGGCAATAAATACATCATGTCTGTCTATAATAAGACGAAAACTGATTGTTTGAGAATTTGATGCACTTCTTTTTCTGGAAGCGACACTTTCACTTCTCGTTGAGAACTATTTTCTGACAATGCGCTGCTTTAGTCAGGACGTGAAAGTGAACCCGCGCATTGGGCTACTCTCCTATCACTCAGATGATTTTCTATAAATAGTAACAGGAACTGAACCTCTGACTTCTACAAAAGTAGCCAGCACTTCATAAAACAACGCTGAATAATAAGTAAATTCATTGCTTGCGATAACTCATCCATACCTACCAAAGTTGCGTATGCTTTGCTTGGTGTCCCTTGAGTCTGAAAGATCTCCTTCGTCCTAATATTTTTCTCTATCACGGCAGCAGTATTAATGAGTGCTCTAAAGAGACAAGAAACGCACTGGTTCAGAAATAACACAATCGTTTACTTTAAAAGCTTGCATTCTAATTATAATAGTAACTAAAACTTGTTTTCTTTTCAATTATTTCAAGAATTGTAATAATAAAAGTTCGTTTGGTTGCAGTTGAGATAGCTAAATCTTGATGAAATATTCATAAAATCAGCTGTCGGCTCAATTACTACGAATTGTGTCTTCGTCACTGAAAAGAAGGCTACTTGGAGGACCTAAGCCTTAAAAACAAAACAAAATAAAACAAAAAAGCGTGTAAAATGTGACATTTGTTTACGTTTAACAAAACGAGCTTTATGGAAATATTTGATTGATTTATAAATCTCGAACTGTCATCACACTATTTCACATGTATTAATTTTTTGTCATTTGCCTTTATCTTATTGCTGCTATCATTGCAGTCGTATTTTTGAAATCAGATTATCGATGTATCGCATACTTAATCTTCGCTTTTCACATTTCTCAATGATCGTAGGCATACCATGGATTTTGATTCTTATGCGACAATTGCTCAAGAGGCTTTGACTTACATAGGAACAAAGCCACAGTCCTTGACATACTTGGTCGGGAGGCGATGGAGAGACCTGAGATATCCAGATGATCGTCTTGCTGTCTTGTTTCGGAGCTTTGAAAAAGTGGCATTATAATCCATCATAATACAAAATGTTATTTGCATATTTATTTTAAAAATCAGATTCGCTATAAGGAATGTTACTGAAACATTAACAATCCGCAAAAATATATCTTTACATTAGTATATCTTTAATTTCATCAACCTACTTGTTCAACAAAAGCTAAGTCCTCTCCTGAAAAGTTCACTGCGAATTTGAGAATCTGAGACATTCTTCAAACTTGTAAGTTATATTACTTACAGAAACTAAATCTGTCCTACTCAAATCTTCACCAAAGTACATCTTGCGTTTCCTTAGCAATAAAAAAGATCAGAGAAACAGGGCGAATAATGGTTAACAAAAAAAAGAAAAAAAAAACTGGCTTGGAAAAAGAGTAGTAGGCCTTAAAACCTGATTTGCCAAATGTGCTTCTGACTTTGCTTTTGAAGAATATTCCAGAAAATCTGAAGAATTCTGGAAAATGACTGGCTATTAGAAAATGAATGCATTTTGCATAGGATAATCACTGAAAATAGGTTAAGGTTACCATGGCAACAGAGAACCGTCATATTATCATTGAACTTTGGATACTTCAACCCTATTCTAAGCCCCTTTTTATTTATCCCACCAAATGTAATCGGCAGGTTAAAACAGCACATTCAATTCATTAATACTTAAGAGACCTATTATCACTAGGCCTAGTTCTAGATCTTAATGTTTATCAAGATCAATGGGCCAAATGTTAACAAGATATGCTTTGTTTGCGATTCAGAGATCAAGATAAGATCTAAATTAAGCCAAGTGTTCTAATCTTTACCATAACCGGTGAATTTTTCCCCCAAAGATCTCTCCTTCTCAGCCTCTTTTCCTCGTTGAAGGAAAACGATGAAAATAAATAATGCACTTTACAGCGCCATGGCCGATGGATTGCTTCAACAACCAGCTGGAAGTCGATATTTGTGCTGTATCAATTCACCCATCATAGATCAATAGATCTATTGTATGTTATTTTGGCTGATGAAGAATTTAATTTTGAGGATGGAAAGTAGATCTATGTAGAATTCATGCAAGGGGAACAATCTAATCATACTTCCGAAAACGAATTACATCTTTTCGAAACATCCTTCAAACGGATTTTTCCCAAGAAATAATTCTAAATTTCACATAAAAATGAGCTTTCAGGTATAAAAGCAGTAATTTGAACATTAAAATCGGGGCACTTATTATTTATTCCTAACATCATCATTCTTCTTCTTCTTCTTCTTCTTCTTCTTCTTCTTCTTCTTCTTCTTCTTCTTCTTCTTCTTCTTCTTCTTCTTC
>BLXT01001969.1:1523761-1535421 GCA_019648995.1 Plakobranchus ocellatus | reverse complement strand
CCTTAAGAAAAAAAACAAAGATTCATCTTAAACTAATTCACTATTTAATTATACTAGAATTAAACAAAACAAAAAATGCATTTTTATTAACCATATTATTTTACTGAGCAACAAAAACTGAAAATAAAAATACTCAACAATTGAATTCTATTGAACCAAAGTAACAAGATAGTAATTGAATATGTATGATTAGTTTCAGGTAGTCTTATACTTTTGTACTCTTATTCTATTACACAAGACTAGATGAAATTTTTTTAAGGCTTCATGAGTCACAAACAAAGCCCACAAAAGACAAGAATAAGTCTATTATTATTATTTTTCTTTATTTAAATTTTTTCTTTTTGTTCAATTCAAGTTTAAGTGTATGACCCTTACATTTTTAATCTCTATTTCTGTGTAAGGTCTATAGAATCCTTACGTTTTCATTGGCATTTTTAACTGTGGTGTTTTTGCTCTTTCTGTTTTCTTCAATTAACTTTAAAAAAATTTAAAATAATCTACACACTAAGTTCTGTCTTAATAAAGGAAAACTAGAACAAAAAAAAAAAAGACTAAAATGGTACTGATTACACATCCAACTCACAGGGCTTTGGTGGGAACAGGTGAAGATCTTTCACTGACATGAGGACTACCTTGCACTACTGATGAATTTAGCATAAACTCCTCTAGCAATGGTATTGTCTGCTTGGTTGACTCAGGGGAAAAGGAGGCATTGGAGCTGCTTTCAGAGGGAGCAGAGGGAGAGAGCTTGTTGAGCCTGCTCTCCAGGGAGTCCTCGCTAGTAAATACAGATTGTTCAACTGATTGTTGCTCCATTGTTTTTCGGGCATTGTCCAAGTAATCTGGTGTTTTGGGGCAACTAAGATTTAATGATGTAGAATGTGCAAGTTTAGGCTTTTCTGCTGCAGAAAACTCCAAGGATGAGCAGCCCCGTCTAGAGGGGATTAAAGCTCCTGGAACCAGAGACTTGGTTCTGGTTAACTTCTGTTTTGGCCGTCGCCCCTTTTCTTTCTCAGCAGTTGAGGCCTGCTCTAACTTGCTGACCTGCTCTTGCAAGTTTGCATCTGCCCTCTCTTTGAGAGTCTCAATCACAGATTTCTGGTAGGCAAAGCCTCTCTCAGGATGGTAGAAACGGCACTTGTTACCATAAGTACATTTCTTTCCATATGGACAGTCTGGGGGTCTTGGTCGAGGATCTTCTGGAACTTTGCGGAGAAAATTATCCAGGGAGGGACCTGAGCGACCCAGCGGGTCTTCTGGAGGCATGAATCTGAGAAATAAGACATATTAGATAGAGAGATTTGTAACAGAGACCCCTCTCTTTCTTCAAAATTGCTTATTTCAAAAATTGGAAATAAAAGGATGATTATAAATGGTAAATCATTCACAGAAAATCAACCAAATATTCCTCTTGATTCCTTGGCAAATTTACTTTACGTTCAAAGGCTTTTACTATGTGCTTATTAATACACACTACTGAAACTTCCCAAAAAAATGTTTCATATTAGATTTGAAAGAAGATCTCACCATTTAAAGCTTAAAATTCAGATACAACAAAAATGCATTCCTATTGCTATAAATAACTGAAAATTTTCCCTAGATTTCACGTTCCAAAATGTAAGTGAAACAGGTACATGCAAAAATACATAAAAAATATTTTTAAATTAAACATAAACAATCTCAACTTACAGCACTGTTTACTTTTATCCTTAAAAGGGAGAAGTATATTTATGACTACATTTTCAAAAAGTTCTCAATTGATTAGTACATAATTAAGCGCTACCATGATAATTTTCATACAATTATAATCTTAAATAGGTCTATTTTAACATGTCATGATCTGAAATACAGACAGTGTGCAGATCACTTTCTCTTTTTTTTTTAATTTACCTGTCACCTACAAAGGTGTACATAAGAAGTCGCTGGTCCACCACATGCCTAAAGTCCTCTCGCTCGCTGACTAAATCCCGATAAATATCATTAGAAACAACTATGCCGTCTGTTTCCACTGCCAGTTTCAAAATGTAGCGGTCATCATAGCATACAACACGGCGACCCTTAACTCTACGAGCTGGTGTGAATGACAATACTTTTTCCATCTCCAGCTCAACAAGAAGCTCTTGATCTGAACATAAAAACATTGTTAAAGACATAAACAAAATGAATGAGAATCCAAAAAGATCCAAGGTATCAAATCAAAGTAAAAACAAAATTCTCTCATTAGCATACTTTGATCAGCTTTATTCTTAGACCAAATTCCTAGAACTAACATCATTCAAAATAATAAACACATATTATCCAGAAAGTCTACTTTCAAAAGAAATTGTATTAACATCATCCAATCTTTTAGCATGTCAAGATTTCACAGTGAATCTGAAACAGATATAAACACTAAAATATTTTTTCTTTTTTTTTTTAGATAGTAAGATACAATGTAAAGGCTTTCCTGTACAGATAAAAAATTCATTGTTATGTAGGTAGGATGAAATAAATCACAGGTAAGATTTTAGATGCAGGAATGAGTAAAGAAGTGAGTTGGAAAACTAAAGAGAAGAAATAGTTGGATTTTGCCTGGAGGTTCATATGAAGCAAGGAGATGCAAACACTACTGAGTAGAGGAAGGATATGCTTTGAAAGATATATATAATAAAAAATTGTGTGGTGTTATTGGTGGGGAGGTCAAAATATAGGTTATCAAGGAAGATGGCAACCAGAGTTTGGGTGATAAATCTTTGTTCTCAAACAACTTCAACTTTGATTTAGCCTTATTACCCATGGTCTTTGATGCAACAGCAACACATCAACAAAACTGTTAAGGAAGATTATTAAATATTAGTCAACACAAGAATAGCAACAATGACCAAATTCGATAAAATTAGGATGTTAATACTATGAAGTAGGAAATAAAAAAAAAATTCACCTTTAATAGGGGCATCAGGGCGGGATAGCTCCTTCCTCCACTTTGGCACAAACACAGTGATGTATTTGTGACCACGAGCTCTAAACCAGTCCACTGTAATCTTAATTCCTTGGCAAGAAAAGTGGTCTTTACCATGACTGCATAAAAAAAAGAGACAATGGAACATAAGTTGAAGAGGTACCCTTCAAAAAAATTCAAATACATTTTACAGGTGGAGGTCAGATTAAAACAAAGAATTATTTTAGTCAACAAATTCTAAATACTCCAAAGATTTTTTTGCAAAAAAAGGTGCCATTTACGAAGAATTTCTTGGACCTGTATCAAAACTACTAAATATTAATATGACTATTCAGCATGCATATCAATATCATTATATCTTGTTCATATTTTTTTTTTTTTTTTTTTACTATCTAATATCAATAAATAGTTACATGCTTCATGTGGAAATGTTTTCCGCTAAATATTATTAAAAAATATTATTTTATTTTCTCTATTATGATCGGCTAAAAATAGTCTGTGTGTTTGTTATGTGACACTTTTTTTTAATGGAGTCTTCTATTTTCTGCTTAAAGTTGAACAGAAAATAAATTGTTAGTGTCGTAAAATAGACACATCAATGGCCTCTTTACATCCAAAAACCTATCCAGACTATACTGTCCTCACTGACTGTCAATTCAAATCTTAAAGCAACATTAATAATTTTCATGGTGTGATTCATTTCATTATTTGTATAATAAGTGTATCATTTGGAAACAAAGGTTCTAGAACATACCTCATAGCCACATTACTACCATCTATGATAATGTGCCTCAGGTTACTACTGTGATTAGCATCTCTGGATGCGTGTGAAGCTTCAGATTTAGTGCTTTTCAACTGGGTTGACTGTGGTGTGGGGACATCATGTGCAGATACTTCCAAGCTGGGGATGTCATTTGTAGATGAGCGACTAAAACCATTGCTATCATATTTTGAGGTGCTGTCTTGCTCTGAAGGTAATCCCTGTCTGGAGCCAGTTTCTAAATTGCTGATAGAAATAAGCTCTGAAAGAAAGTCGTTGAAAGCACAGTCCAAACCAAGTTTATGAATTGCTTTTTTCACATGGCTCTCAAGGAAACCACGCTTGAGGGCCATCTTCATGTATCTTATATATTTTTCATCTTTGTACATTGCCTCTTCATCGCTGGAAGAGCTGAAGCTCTCTTCATCACTTGTGTTGATAGCATTGTCAGGATTTGAAACTGTAATTTCTGTTATATCTTTAGACAGACTGGCAACATTTCTCTCATGCACTTTAAACCTGTTGGATGCTATGTCTTCACTGATAAAGTCACTCTGTAACTCTGTTGAAGATGGTTTACTTGAAATGTCCTCAGTGACTTGCTGTATGAAAACACTATTGCTCTGCTGCCTAGCATCCTGCAAAGTTGTTCTTGGCGGTGTTAAATTTACCAAGGAAGGTTTATCTTCAATACTAACATCAGAATCAACTGCATAGGATCCTCCCCTGTCTTCTCCTAAACTGTCCAGGATCATGATGACTTTGGACCTGGCCTTCTTAACATTACTATCTAAACCCTGGATTGAAATCTTTTTGCTGTCTGGATCAAAAGTAAGGAGCGCAGAAGTTTCTGACTGTATAGACGAAGCACTCTGAAAAACCATATCAAATTGTCTCTGATTTGGTAAGGAATGAGGACTGATGATGTAGTTGGGTGCCCAAGAAAGATGGTTCTGCACAAAGTTCTGTGAAAGAATGAGGAGAGAGAAATCAAAAGTTATGCCTGAATATTTAAAAGTAAGTGAGAGAACATACAGAAATAACTTCTAAGGGTTGCAGTTCTTGAAATATTGTACACCAATTACAGGAATTCAATTTAATTCTTGAACAAAATAAATTGTATCGTTTCAAAATTAAATAGTGCAAGGGGTCAAGAAATCTCAAAGAAAAAGTTCATGAATCCAAAAGGTGGCTTGTGTTTGGACAGATTTCACATCTTTGCAAATGAAAAAATTCACTACTGGAAAGTTGATATCTAATTGCAACTTGGAATATAAGCGCTAGAAAAAATTACAATGATGATGACCTCATCCAAACTGATTTTATAAACATAAAGCATTACTTAGTATACCATTATACTCACAAACTCAAGATTTGAACTGGTTTAAAATTCAATTTTTTCAAATATGGCTGGCAGAAAATCTTTTGAACATAGCAACCCACAATTTGGCAAAACCTCTTTGGTTTTACCCAAGAATGCAGAGCTATTGATTCCTTATATATGTAGAAACATAGATCTAAATCTATGTCCAAATTTGGTTAGGGTTTCCATAAACTTATTACTTCGCAAACTTTTGTAGGGATAGCCTTTGATGTTTGATTTTATTTTACTCCCCTTTATTTCTCACAATAGGCCTACTCATGTATATTTGTAGATCCAAACATACTTTTTTAAATTGTGGTTACTGTCACTATGTTTTTTATTCATGTATCCAAAAGGAGAATTTAAAAGGGCTCTTGCCATTGATTATACATATATAATATATAAAATCTTTTTATTTTCAAAGTTTTTTTTTCTTTGTTCCTTTGATTGCAAAGGACTGAAAGAGATTAACTTTAGATCCAGATTTTTCAGAACAATATCTAGAGTTGGAAAACATTTTTGAATAATATGTATGGAATCCAAGTTCTGATTGAGATAATTTTTACAAAGAAATAACCATACTTTAAAGTTAAGGTCTTTGTTTTTTCTAAATTTCATCCAAATTGAAGTATGTAAAAAAAAAAAAAAAATTCTAAAAATTATATTGACAGTTGTTTCGTTTCTTTTAAGTTTAATTTGCATCTATATGTAAAGTTAATCTCTTTGCAATCAAAGAAACAAAAACAAAACAAAACAAAAAAAAACCTTGGAAACAAAAAGACTTTATAAATATAATCAATGACAAAAGCCCTTTTGAGTTTTAAATTCTCCTTAACAGAAATTTCTATGAAGATAGAAATTATGTTAATAAGGTCTAGATCTATCTCCATGACGTTATATCTGTAAAGCTAAGATAGCTATGAAAGAGTTTATCTCCACATAAATTTCCATGGCAATAGAATTACCATTTTTATAAAATTAAAGAGTCTTTTAGCTTTTGACTTACTAAATCTAGTCTAGATCTATTATTTTTTAAGGTCTTATCTTACTTCAGCTCTAGAAATATCTTCCGATGAGAGGTCCCTTTCAAAATCAATAAACAATGTCAATGCATTGTCTGTTTCGGATTGACTTTGACTCTGCTGAATCTTTGATTGCTCCTCTCCAGTGCCAGACGTTTTAGTCTCGATAACTGAAGAATGTGCGGAATCATGGTTGGCAAAGCAACTTCTTTCATTCTCAAAACCCACTGATCCCTCCGAGAAAAAACATTTGACTCCAAGGAGCACCTCAAGAGCAGCCTTAATGCGGGACAGATCATGACCAGGCAGCTTGTGCGATGAATTTCGAATTTTTACAACACATGAGACCATGATGACGGGGCCGAACAACTCATAAGTAATGAAAAAACGCAGAGAAACATGTTTTTAAATGTTAGAACACTGTCCGAGCCATTGACAACGAGTGACACAGCTGTCTTTTGGCTCGAGTCCGAAAAAAACATACCAATTACACTAGAATCATGATCAAATCACAGTAATTTTCTGCAAAGCATTTAGGCACGAGATTTAAAATCTAAGTTGCATAAATATTCAATGGAGAAATGCGATTTTAAGTTATTTCTTGTGTGTAGATAGGAACAACGCAATTTACAAATATTTTCACATCCGCCATGTTGAGCTAGATTAAGGTCAGCTATGTGTAACCCTTGTAAGGTCAAGAGATATCTAAACTAAGCTAGGCACTATTACTTAGCGTTTCGAATATTCGATGAACAAGACTTTTCGAGTGTGACCTTATAAAGCACTTATAAATCCGCTGAAACTTCCATGATCTAGAACACTCATCTTGCGTGGAAAACTATGAAAATAATAAGGTTACTTAAATCCTCCTATATAAGGCCTAACCTTGCCTAGCTAACTCTACGCAGTGTAGATCTTACTTTTTAGTCGCCATCTTCATTACTGAATCAGAACACAGACGGGTCCAAGTGACTTTATATTTATTAAATGCACTTTGGTCCCGTTCTGCTCTTAAATAACCCAACTATAAGTATAGAACATGGTATTGTACACTGCCAGTGCGGCATTGTGCCACGGCCTTCAAATGCACTTCCCTGGGAAAAAAAGGGATATCACTCAAGCACAAGTTGTGAGAGCATTTCCAATTCCCCTTACAAGATCTCAAAGATTTCGGCTGTAATAAGGATCGCCAACTAATTTAAACTGTTCATACAGCCTCATTATATTATTACCTTATTATAACCACCCGACAAAGGAAAAAAAAACAAAACAAATAGCAGCAGCAGCAGCAGCAGTAGTAGTAGTAGTAGTAGTAGTAGTAGTAGTAGTAGTAGTAGTAGTAGCGGATTTGGACTGTTGTGTATAGCCAGTCCACAAAAAGATGATCTCAGGCTTTCAGGCCATTTATTAGGCCAGATTGGAGGGCTCGAATCTATGTCAAAAGGGTCCCTATTAAGTTCCTGCATATCTCACGGCGGGTTGCTATCTACTTGTGCCACGAACGCCCCAGTAGTGGTAGTAGTATCGGATTTGGATTTTTGTGTATAGCCAGTCCATAAAAAGATGATATCAGACTTTCAGGCCATCCATTAGGCCAGATTGGAGGGGCTCGAATCTGTGACAAAAGGGTCCCTATTAAGTTCCTGCAGATCTCACGGCGGGTTGCTATCTACTGTGCCACGAACGCCCCAGTAGTAGTAGTAGTAGTGGTAGAAGTAGCGGATTTGGATTTTTGTGTATAGCCAGTCCACAAAAAGATGATCTCAGGCTTTCAGGCCATCCATTAGGCCAGATTTGTAGGGCTCGAATCTGTGACAAAAGGGTCCCTATTAAGTTCCTGCAGATCTCACGGCGGGTTTTTATCTACTGTGCCACGAACGCCCAAGTAGTAGTAGTAGTAGTAGTAGTAGTAGTAGTAGTAGTAGTAGTAGTAGTAGTAGTAGTAGTAGTAGTAGCAGCAGCAAAAGTAGCAGCAACAACCGTCAAGTAATGTGATGTGATGATGACGATGATGATGATGATGTTGATAGGATAGTATAGGAAACAGCAGGAGGCGGAAGAGAGGAAGAGGGGAAAATGGATAAGGAGCCGAAGGAGGAGGAGATATTAAAGAAGATAAGACAGGAGATGAGGATTAACATACATACCACGTCCGAACATCGGTTGCTTTGAAAAACCTTTCCGTGGACCTACGACTCGAAAATTAATGTCCCTATTAGTGTGGCTGAGCGCCAAAATATAGTTCCTTATCTCAGCTGCATGTCACGATTTCAAAAATAATAATCCTAAAGGGACACGACTCGTTGTAATCAGGCGTGACAACCAGGCCTTCCCATTATTGCGACAGTATTTGGAGATCATAATTCATCTAACATTACAGACACAATTTTGATGCAAAGTTAGGGGTTTAGTCGACACAGTGCTAGAAATTAATAATGAAGTAATGTTGAGAAATCGGAAAATATTTTGTGTGTGTGAGTGGGTTTTTTGTTTTGTTTTTGTTTTTGTTTTTGTTTTTTTTTTAAACTACTGAAAAGGATAACCCACCGAAACACAAAGAAAGAATAAAAAAAAGAAGGAAATTAATATTGGAGATGAAAGCAGATCCAAATTATGTAAAAACATCAAGTATAAATATTACTTTCAAACCGATGAAAAGAAAGTATACTTTTTGGGGGAAATAACATAGCGAGAGAGAGAGCCAAAGAAAAATATGATAATAATTTTTTACTATAGAGGACGGTCATTTTCTTTAATGGTGATGATGACGACAGTTCTTAGAGTATAGAAAAGGTGAAGGAGAAAAAAGAAGAGGGGGAAAAGGAGGAGGAGAAGCAGGAGAACGAGGAGGGGGAGACAGAGGAGAAAGAGGGGGAGGGGGAGGAGGATAAGAGATGGGTGATATGAATGGTGTTTGAAAGGCTGGGTTTCTTTAGATAACGTTTTTTCAGAATGATAGAAACAAAATCGTGCCGCAATGCGTTTCAATCGTTTTCACCTCTTTTTAAAATTTTTTTATTTCAGATTATATTTGACCTATTTTGGGTTATATGGTAATTTGAAAGCACCGCTCAGAAACGTTAGTAGAAGCAGCAGCAGCAACAGTAGTAGAAGCAACAGTAGCAGCTACTTCTACTACAATAACATCTACTACTACTATTTCTACTACTACTACTACTACTACTACTACTACTACTACTACTACTACTACTACTACTACTACTACTNNNNTACCACTACCACTACCACTACCACTACCACTACCACTACCACTACCACTACTACTACTACTACTACTACTACTACTACTACTAAGCTTACTACTACTACTACTACTAAGCTTACTACTACTACTACTATTACTACTACTTATGATGATGATGATGATGATGATGATGATGATGATGATGATGATGATGATGATGATGATGATGATGATGGATGATGATGATGATGATGATGATGATGATGATGATGATGATGATGATGATGATGATGATGATGATGCTGATGATGATGATGACAATAAAAACAACAATGGTATCTATAATCATAAAAGAAATAATAATTAAAGAGTTGCTACTCATGATGATTCTGGTGATGGTGAGGATAGTAATGAAAATAAGTTTAAAATTATGCCCTTAAGGGTTGAATTGAAACTAAAGTTATTATTGGTTAGTCTTTTAATTAAAAAGAAAAAAAAAAAAAAACACTATCAATGCAACTAGGATATTCATTATGTAATGATTACTATGGATTTACCTGACTCTTAGTTCAGTTTTCTCCTCAAATTCAAAACGACAGAAACCTTTCCACATTTTAAATCACATTTTCACATTCAACAGTCACATTCATTGGAAAGTGAAAGGTAAATACTCAATACAATAATTTAGTGCACGACAAAGTTTTTTTTTTTTTTTAAGTTTTTATATGATGAGATTTAGCAATTATGCTCATTTACAATAAACTTAATAGTGGTCCACTAAGGTATGTGAACATAGTCTAGTGCTATTCTGAAAGTGATACTGAAGGACCTGACTGGTCACATTGACTTTAGTACTTCCTTGAACTGTCATGGTATTCAGCGGTGACAAGTCTAAAATTAGAATTAGAGCAACCCCACTGTCATCGACTTCAGGGGAAAGGGAGGCGAAAGCGCGGCGACTAGGTATGACTATTGATAAGGCGCAGATCTTTTATCTTTTTTTTCTAAAGCGGTTGATTTTTATTTTTGGATCCCGGCTGAAAGCGGATGCCGGTTCTGAAAAAATCGATCAGGTGCGCGGAATTATAATTATTTCTGCTCATATTGAGAGATTGTCGAGGAATTATTATTAAACTTTTCCTCTGACCCCGGATAAAAAAAGAAAAAAAAAATAATGGTTGAAACCGACGCAGTTTTCCCAGCTGTCAAACTTTCCCATCCATAACTTATGTGATCAATGATCGATCAATTTATATTTTAAATGCTGATCCAAAACTTGAATCAAACTTCCTATGAGCGCAATTTATAATTTTTGCACCGTTGTAATGTAGTTCTTATCATTGATTTTTTTTATTTTTTATTTTTTTTTTTTTAGTTTCTTTTACTTTTATCGTCTTATTCCAATGTTGATAATATTATAACGTGGAATCAAAGTTAATTACGATGGCAATCAAAAGTTGACATCACTCTTTGAGCAACTTGAAGTAAAAGATGAAGAAGAAAAAGATTTCATAAATAACAACACTGTAATAATAAAAAAAAAACCCTTCCCTCTTCCGCCTCCCCTCCCCTCCCCCCACAACAACAACAACAACAACAAAAAAAAAAACCAAAAGAAAAAAAACCCAAAAAACAAAAAACAAAACAAAACAAAAAAAAAGCTGCTTAAATATAAACCTAGTTCAAGCCTTCAGGTTTACTATTATTCACTCCTCCCTCCCAAGCCTATCTTCCTCCCCCTGCCGTATACAGCTCGCAATCCCTTCACTCACTCTGCCTTGTCCAGAATACTTTTTTTTCAAAATAGACTTTACGTCACATTCAAAGAAAAAGCATTACAGTTGAGTTCCTATACAAAAATCTTTCGGTGTAGGCTTACCTGGCTTTTCTTACAATCCTATTTTCCTATGATTTCATGATGCGCCTTCAGTTCTTACGGAAATTCTCGTAATTTGAGAGGTAGACTTACGATAAGTCTCTACCTACGCACGCACGTCAATCTATACTATTTTATCCTTACTATCAAGGTATGTCCGGGTAGGAATAGTCCTAAGAAGGAAGCCAAAGAAACAAAAACAATCAACTTTTTGAGTAAACTACATTGAAAGAAGGATGTGAATGTGACCCAAATAGTAGGCCTACCGGTACTTCACCCTAAGTGAGTTCTGATGATTAACTTAGCTATATATAGATACAAATTAATACCTGTTTGACTTGCGGACCGAGTATTGAAGAATCCTTGTCGCCTTCGCTCAGGGTAGTTTAAGTGACTGTCGTTTACTATCGTAATCACGCTCGCACGAAAAAGACTATAAAGGTTTCCAAGGAGAACTTTAGTCAAAATTATCTTAATTATTATGTTTGACATTTCA
>BLXT01001969.1:1099070-1109546 GCA_019648995.1 Plakobranchus ocellatus | reverse complement strand
CTCTTTCCACCAAATAATTTTATTCTTTATTTATATATCACGTGCTTTTTTCTTACTCTCTCTCTCTCTCTCTCTCTCTCTCTCCCTCTCTATCTCTCTCTCTCTCTCTCTCTCTATGTTGCATCTTGGCTCTATTCGCACTTCGACCCAATTTTCTCTAAATCTTACGTTTCCCATTTATTCTCTGGACATGTTGGACAGCCCATTCCAGAAGAGAATCGCATATTCCAGGTATTGCTATTGCTAAAAACTCAAATAACGTTTCCTTTTTATTCTCCTCTAAGCACGGACAATCATTTGCCTAGATTTATAGTTTTTCTCTGTATATTTTAAAGAACATTTTAAAATCACTCATTCGTTCATAACATCACAAGAAAAGGTAATTTTTATTTTTATTCTAAGAGTAGATTGACGTGGAATTTAGCCTCTATGCAGTGTTATACTTGTCCGCGGCTCTGCCCCAATTCTTGCATGAAGTAAACTGATAAGTGATGTTGAATTTCCATTACTATTTTGTCTAATCAAATGACTTGTAAGTTTTTACTGAAAAAACGTTTGTCCCTGCGCCGTCAGTGTACATATTACAGATAAGTCACGGTTTCTTCAGAAACAGAATTTGCGGTTAGTCCTTGGAATTCTGAAATCCGAAATCTGGAATCTCGATATCAATACATCTATGTTACTAAAAGATAGAGATCTAATCACTGTTCAACATTAAGTCTATATCTCGCCAAGTAATTGTCTGTCTAGGTTCAAGAATTGACTCTCTCCTGAACCTAGATATCAAGGCCTAGACTCTACATTTAATTAAAATCTAGATGATTTTGTGTGTGCAGATTTTCTTCAATGCGTTCTTTTGCTTACGCCGCATTTATGTTTTGTTTGAGTGCGAAACGAAGAACAAATTAGAGATACACAAACACATATACACCAGCCCCCCCCCTATCTCTCTGTATTTTCAACCTCTTATCCTCTCTCCCTCTCTGCATCTTTTGCTATGTTTTCATTTCTCTCTGTCATTTTCGCTCTATCTTTTCTTAACACCGTCAATCCATTTTATATTATATCCTCTGTATGGAACTCTTGTTGACATAGACGTAGATAAAGAGATAGTTCGGTCCGCTGGTAATTTAATCAATGTCGTTTACTTTACCTTGTCTTTGAGAGTAGGGATTATTGCAAACTACCTTGCTCTAATTTGACTGGTATTGACATGAATTTCATCATCGATAAACAGGAAGCAGCCGAGTTTGTGCTGCTCCCTTTGCTTAAAAAGAAAAAAAAGCTTAAAAAATAGATAAACAAAGTAAAAAAATTAACTTCATTTTCTGTCCCTTCTTGGAGTATCTCTCTCTCTCTCTCTCTCTCTCTCTCTCTCTCTCTCTCTCTCTCTTTCTCTCTCTCTCTCTCCTCTGTCGCTTGTGCTCTCTTTCTCCCTTTTAAAATGAGCAAAGTTATCTTCCTCCATTTTCTGTGGTGTCACTATTGGTTCAACATTCCTTACGATTAGTTCTCTAACATACATAAATTGGCGCAAAAATTAATCAGTCAGTGAACAGAGGCAAAACGCGCCATATTAAACGTTTCTCATTTTTTTTTAACACCATGCTAAGATTATTTGATTTGACAAACCTGATCCTTACGCTTATTCATTCGAACTGAAAAAAAATTATTCGATAGCATCTAAAACAGACAGAATTCATGACAGGGGTTAGTATTATTTATTTGGGATCATATTTCGAAACCTTAAAGACGGGTGGGTTTTTTTTTTTCCTAAAAAATATTTCCTAGCAAGCCATTTATCTTCTTTGCCCGAGCCCGCCTAAACTTGGATTCCCCCAAGCCTTTGCCCTTATTCCGGCAGGAGTATACACAGTGCCTGGCAGCAGGGTCAGCATCAGCAATCCATGTCAGTGACAATCTGTGCTAGTTCTTGCTCAAAGAACACATTGAGGAAATTAAGGAGAAAAAAAAAAACCTTCTATATTTCAAAGTCAAATTTGGACTCTAGTTGAGAATGTACATCGAGGTGTTAATGGTGTGCTTTTCAAGTTGAACTTGACATAAACACGGCATCAAAAATGTGAAGGTCAATTTACTGTTTGTTTTTTAGGATATGTCATTAAAGGCACACACTCAGGCAACGAGAATTAAAAACAAATATTTACGAACTATTTTCAAGCCTTGCTGGCTTATTTTACATAATTGTACTGCTGACACTGCTTTGTGGTAAGAATGCAATCTTTTCCAAAGAACCTGTACGCCATCATCAGAAGGGTTTACACATTGAAATCTGTGGAGGGGAAGACAAATTGATTAATATAGCGATGTTGTACGGCAAACCGTTCTGTAAAATATAAACTCCGACAGGCAACCCAGACGGCAGAAACATTTAAAGTATCCTCATACTATTATTGATTTCTTTTCCTTCTCACAATTCTTTATTTTCATATCCTATTGCTTGCGAGCCGGGCTTATATATTTATTTATTTATTTTTATCGTTAACCTTGCATCAAAGTCGATTCTCTCACTTTCCTCTTCCCCCCTCTGTCTGTCTCTCTCTTTCTCTCGCCTTCCCTTTCTCTGTTTATCTCTCTTCTCCTTTCTCTCTTCTTTCCCCTTCGCTCTCTTCCTTCCTTTCTCTTCTCTATCCCCTCCCTACCAATCCTTTTCGTCTCTCGATCTCATGTTACCCTTTCTTATCACCGAAGAATTTGTTTATGTGGGATATTGTATTATTTTGCATGTGAGAGTTTGTGCTTTCAAAAATATCAGCAATTTCTTTCTTTTAAAAAAAAATGTTTTTCAATTTCAATCCATTCTGAGACAATTATTCCAATTTATTGTTTGTTTTTGTTTTTGTTTTTGTTTTTAATAAAGAAAGCATTAATTTTCACACACAAAAAAAATGTTTTCTACAGCATTGAACTTTAATCACAGATACTAAATTATAGTACAGATAGGACACTAGGCTAAATATGTGTTATCATTGACAAGAGCGCCACCAAGCGGTGGGAGTGTATAATTTGTAAACAACCACTGCGGAATATACAAATTTTAAGCGAGGAAGCCAATGGTGCTCTGCTATTGCTTGTACAAATTCAAGACTGAAGAATCCATCGATGTCGTTTTTTCGCTTCCCGAAAGATAAAGAAAGGTAGAGAATTAAATTAAAATAAATTATTATTTAAAAAAAGAACGTTTGTGATATGGCAGATCTTGATCTAGATCTAGATCTAGTGAGGTTATTCCTACAAGAGTCTAGTTCTAATAGAGTCTAGATTCTAGATGTAGATCTATACTTATCTAGAGTATAGATTCTAGATGTAGATCTATTCTTATCTCGAGTAAAATTAGGTAAAGTAAATATACGTAAAATGTTATTGCCATTCGGTTTCTACAATCTGGCTATTCAATGGAAAAATGCAACAGTTCCATTTAAATATAAATTTACCTCGAAAGAAAAAAAAAACTTAAACAAAACCTTAAGTTAAAAAACAATTACAATAAAATCAATAAATTCTAAATTAGATCTAGATCTAGATCTTTGGAATGTAGATCGAAAAAACGTTTTACGGTGAATCTTTTTTTTCTGTTGCTTTACATTGCCCGGTTCACCCATTAAACAAGCCTAGATCTAGATCTAGAATCCGCGGCGTAGTCTTTGTGTACACGCTCAAAGGGGGCGTGGCCTTTGCACGCATTTTTTATTGACTCAAAGAAGGAAGTGTCCCATCTTTACATACTACTTTACTATCTTTGCTTTAATGACGCAACAGAACATAAAAAGCGTCAGATGAAAGTTTAATGCATCGAAGTCTGCTCTAAAATAAATTAGTGTTTAATCTGCTAATTTGATTCGCTATAATATCATTAGAAATATCAAATAAATATTCGTTTACTTAATCGGTAATTCGTCATATAAATACAGGTAATGTTTTAGTTACTAAAATTCATAGAAAGCAAGAGACGTTTAGAAGTAGTAGCTGATTATCTGATGATGTGATTTGACTCGATGAACTTTTATTTCTTTCGCGTGCTCAAGCATATGGGGATAAATAAGTTAATTTCATACTCATATTGAAATGAATAACTTATTTTCACAAAAATCTCAGTTACTAAATCCATCAATAATAATTTTCGATTTCTTGTTTTTTATAACTAACTGAGCAAGGCAATAATTACAGCAACTTAAACCATAGACCCCCCACCCACCCTTTTTATGTTACTCTCACAGAGAAGAATCCTCTTCTCAAGCATAAAACTACAGCGTTCATATAATTAGAGAAGACAGTCATGTAGACTGAAACAAAATATTCCCCACAAACTGATTCAGGCAAGGTTTCCTGTGGTGGGCTCGAACTTGAAACCATCAAGACTTATGCAGATGCCAAGGTCTGTTCACTAACCTGCGTCCAACCAATGCTTTTGTAAAGAGACACCGGGGGAAAGGGCAAAAAAGAAAGAAAATCTCGTAAAATGTAAAAGAAGTATCGAGCCCGAGAGAGTTTGAATCCGATTTGCTCTTCATCGATTGTTTGAACATTTTATAATATTGCAGGTCGCACGCAATATTCACCTGCGTGTCAGTGTTTTATTTGTATTAACCAGCAATCAATATTATATTTATGAAACATTTTTCTATACACAACCTATTGTTGCTGGAAGTGCAAATACAATTCTCAAGGGTTTTTTAAATTACTTTTTTTTTTCTTTAATTCTAAAAAGAAATGTGCCAGTAATCCCTCGAGCAAAAATAAGGATTGATTCTGGAACTATTGAACAGAGCAGAACGTGATTGTTGCACCCGACGTGCCGAACCAAGTCCTCTTCAAGTATTAATAATTCAATCAACTTGAGCCCACAGGAAAGTAACTAGTATGGGAAAGAAGGAGAATTATGGCTCGTTTTGTTTCTTCGCCCGCGAGCGGTCACCTGACACGACACGTGACCCTGTATGGCATAATTCGATGGACCCAGTTCTTGCCTTGAATGGCTCCTTTGTAAGCAAACCTAAGAATTCTCGCGCGCTGTTTCCAGACTAGATCCGGAGCTCTTTCTAACCGCAAAAGGTCAGTTCAGTCCAAAATAGAACCCAGCTGTTTTCGTTTTGCAGATCAAGCACAAAATTCCTTTCCTGTTGAAAAAGTGCAAACAAATATCGAATAAACTCTTTACAACTCAGTGGCGCGTCTAAAAATCGATCGCGACATAGGATTGTGTTGCTACATGATTATTGTATTCGGTTGAATCAAAGTTTTCGATTGATGTTTTTTTTTTTCCCTTTCCTCATGCGGTCCTTGGGCATGTCTTGTATTAAGTAGAAGGGTTTACAAGCAGTTTCAAAAAGTGTAACTTTTTGTCCGTGGAGTATTGGACATAGTGCAGAAAATCGTTTGATTGAAAAAGAAAAGTATCTTAATTTTATTATCACATATTTTACACTCCAAATAGCTTTATGTCATATTATAGCCGCATATGTGTTATCATATATTTACGATGTATTAGATATTTAACTTTAAAAAGGTTAACAGGAATCTTGCAGATACATGGTCATTTTTTTCCACTTGTTTCATCTCATAAAAATTGAGAATATATTCTACAAGAATACATAAATAATACCTTAAGCTTCCTTAAGTTTTAGCAATCTTCGTTTTTCCACCTAAACGAAATGTACGCTATTGAATAACAATGCAATGTATATATAAGTCCTAAATAACTATGTTTAAATATGAGTGTAGTGTACTCATAGGTGCTCTATATGAGTGTAGTGTACTCATAGGTGCTCAATATGAGAGTTGTGTACACAGCCGGAGTCATGAATCAAAAGTCGCTAATGAGTTACAGCCATTCACAAAATAGGCCGTAAAAATGAAAACTGAAAGACAGGTGTCAGCTATCCGTATTCCTTGTTACAAAATACCATAACAAATAAAGACTATCTCTTCCGAGAACGATACTAATTGTTCGGCTATGTCCATATATTCGGGGCGTCGGTGGCACAGGGAATAATGAATCCGCCCTGAGATCTGCAAGGGTCCTTCTATTGCGGGTTCGAGCCCCACCACCGATGCCCTAGCCTGACGGAGGGCCTGAAAGCCTGAGATCACCTTGATGTGGACTGGCTATATACAAAACCAATCCTCTGTCCAATATTCCTATGCATCTTGCCTTAAAGCGGTGACTTGGCAGAGTGTAGTTGGCGCAAGTAGTGATTTGGTCCTTTTTGTAATTTGATTCATCTTTATTCCATCACAGAATTCTCTCATATTTTAGATAAAATACCTCAAATGTTCGCTTTAGGCATTACCATATTGATTAGTATTTTTCATAAACAATAAACTCCGGTTACGTTTAGAATTATGGACCATAACTTTCTAGTCCTCGGCTTAAAGGGAACAAAAACAATCTTAAAATCTTTTCCCTTACTAATAAGATTAGGTTTCCAATACGAAAAGGAAATATTTTGTTTGTTTCTCATCGAAGCCAAACACTAACGACATTTGGATATTTGAAGTTCAAATAGTTTTTGGAAAGGATTCAAACTCGTTAGTAAATGTTACGTTCATGTCCAGATACAGCTTGGAAACTTGCAGTTTCACAGACCGTTTATCGTTCTAAGCAAATCTAAACCAATCAATGCAACTGAATTCCTCTATTTAAAAATTCTCTTCTTGCATAGCCATTAGTCTATTCATCGACTGATTTCTTAAAAAATTCTAATCTTTTAAAATCCTTTTGAATTATCTATAGATAACAGTGGATTCAGAAATAAATTAACCGTGGAGGAAATTGGAACAGTAAATTTTTTTAAAACTACAGTACAATTATTTATATATAATGTATGTGTGTATATATATATATATATATATATATATATATATATATATATATATATACATTATTTACAGGCCAAAATTTGAAGGTAATTACTCTTTTGGGCATTTGTCTGGTGTATAACACTTAATACCACTTTTCAAAAATCGATTAAGAGCAATAAAAAACAAACGAAAACATGAAAATTTCTCTGTCTGAAATTTCATTGTAGTTGTGTCGAAAGCAAGTTTGTTTAGGATCAGCGTTGCGTTTTCGTGATAAATCAACCATACCACGTATAATTAATGAGAATAGGATAGGACACTCGCCATAGCTAATCAGATATACTGGTGTGGCCTTGCAAGACCGATAGGATATGGAGTTCATGCACACCAGAATATTGCCAAATTGAATGACTGGGTAAATAAAATCATTCAAATTTGGAGTAACTTGGCCCAATCAGGATTGAACGCGCTTGATGGCAAAGAGGTAATCAAGCCTGTAACGCCAGCAGAGGTAGCCAAGTTCTGCTTTATGCGAACTGAACTCAAAACATTGTTATAGTTTCCTTGAAATATTTTTCTTTGAACCTGCATCGCCTTCGGATGCCAGTGGTCCGGTAAAGTTCTTTAAAAAAAATACCAATAGGTCTATTTTTATTTCCTATAGTTTGATTACACAGAAACATTTCTCACGGTAGAGACCACACATAATACTGGCAAAAATTATCTCTTTTAACAACACACACACACACACACAAATTTTAAAAAAAAGAATATACGGAAGATAAAAAATTGTATCCCTTGTCTTAATACAAAAATGACATTTTCGTTTTGTTCGATAGCTTTTTTATTGAATTTCTGTGTTTTAGGTTTCATTTATCGGCATGAACCTTAAGTTTAAAGTATTGAATGTGTACCTAATAATGCATACGTCGAAGTGAGAATATGTGCAGTTTTCTTTTCTCATTTAATAGCGTGAGAATCTTAAAACATTTTTTTGTTCAAAACAAGGCTCTCAAGATGAAAAGCAATAAAAGGTCTTTCATGAATTTCATCTTTTATATTTAAAAAAACCGAAGGCTTTAGAAAAATTTCGAATTTTTTTTTATTGTTCAATTTCTTGGCATCTTTCATTTCCCTCCTTTTTTTTAAATAACACTTTTACCTTCTTTTCTGTCAGACAGCTGCTGTTTGAAACCCATTCCTCTTATTCAGTCATGTCTTACCATTAATAGTTGTAGCCTCAACTTTTTTGGTATGAACAACAGATTTGTTAAGGGCAGTTTTTCTAGGACAATAAAGTCTGGGGCTAAACCAGACCTGGTGGTCTGAAGTCATAAAATGTAAAACAAGATCCCCTTGTCACGAAGTTGACGCGCGAGGGAGAGAGAGAGAGAGAGAGAGAGAGAGAGAGAGAGAGAGAGAGAGAGAGAGAGAGAGCAGTTACAATCGGTTTAGGTGGGGTCAATGACCGACAACCAGAGTGACCTGTGCGAAAGAGAGTTGGAGAAGGGAGGGTCATGTAGGTGAAAATAAGGGGTGGGGCACATACGGATTAACAAAGCCGAAGACTTACAAAAAACAAGACAGCACAATAGAGAGAGGGTGGTTAGAATGGCATGCAATTAGATAACAAAGAATCCAAAACAGATAAGCACTGAACAAGGGGAAGAGAGCGAGAGATAGAGAACGAGTGAGCGACAGAAACAGTATGTGGAGAAAGAGAGAGGGAAAGGCAGCGAGAGGAAAAGAAAGAAGGAGCACATAAAATTGGCGCCATTGTCAGGAAACTAGGACCTGACCAAGTTGTTCGAAAGATAATAAATATTAATCACTTTTTGATTCATGATAAGCTATGGTGAAATATATGGAAAAGAAAGGTACCGGGTGCAGTAACATGTATTAACTTCTCGACGAGTGGTGACCTTAGGCCTTTCGGCTACCGCCGTGCCAAAAGATAATGATAGGCTCGAACCCGCGACATAGAAGGTGTTGGGAGATACCGTTTACTTTACCAAAATCCATATAAATTCATGGAGACACAAACACACATACTTTGTGGACGATTGACCTGTTAGTAGGGAAGGTAGGCTAATACATAGCTGATGTTATAGCTAGATTAAGAGATTGACATATTACACGGGCAGACAGATAAATAAGTAAACAGCTATTAGATAAGCAAGTAGATAATTTAAAAAGATGTATAAGTAGATAGAAAGATAGGTATATGGTATAAACAGTAATCTGATGGATTGATACATAATAAAAAATAAAAATTAATACAGTCATATGGAGAGACAACTGATACAGATGGTGGGCAAATAAATAATATGTAGAAAGTGATTGAAAAGTTCCCATCAATATCATTCATATGAAATGTTATCAGCAATGCTTTTGGGCGTTTCTGAAGATAAAATCAATGACACCGAGAAAATTGCTCATTAAAAAAAAAATAAATAAATAAAAATTAAAAGGCACTAGGAAAAGGAAAACCCCAGATTCAGTTGAAACTATCTTCCCCAATCGGCATATGAATGACTTTATAAAAATAAAATTAAAAGTGAACATCGCCCAACAGAGTTGTTGCATCTAATAACTACTTGCTTTAACACGAAGCGATTTTGAAAATACAGAATTGAAAAACCAGCAACACTGCTCAAATGTGAATATTATGCTGCTTTAAAAAAGACTGCTTTTCTTCTTTCTCATAGCACTGTGCTATCATTTGTAAACTCGTTCTACACGCTTTTCCAACAACTTTGCAACTAAAGAGATTAACATTTCAAAAAGCCGTTTAGAACTGACGAAATCATATTCAATAAAGGACTGCACACAAACAATTATTTTTTAAGTTAAAGTAGAAGGCTTAATAATAAGGGTTTCTCTGATCCAAAAAGAAGTAGTGTGGTTGACAAACCTCTTCCATATCCTTTCAACAAAAATGCCTCTCATTCTGTGCATGGATACGTCTGAAAATTATCTGCGACTACTCTCTTCGCGTGTTTGATTATAATTGTGTGGATATGTGGGGATGGATATGGATGTTCGACCCTTCTTTTTACTTTGCGTGGTTGTTAGTTTCGAACTGTCTGCCGCTAGTGTTGCTGGTTTGGCTTTTGAGCATACCTCAATCGTCCATAAAAGTAATCTCAGACTTTTCGTGTCCCGAAGGTTCGGGCTCGAACTCGCTACAGAATCGTCCCTACATTACCTCAGGGCGCATTCGCTACCATGTGCCACCGATGTCCGAGCTCTCATTTCATAGGTCAAAGAACGGCCGGTTTCTGACCACAAAGTTACGTAATTTTCCGACTCTCCACCTGTAGGTGGTCCAAGACTTGTTCCACTTAAATAATGGGCTGTCACTTTCCCCTGCAGGATAGAACAACAACCCGTTCAATGCCCTTGTCCTCTTTAGCCCCTGCTGAAGTAAATGACCCCTCGGAATCTAAACCTTACATTAGTTAACGCTAAGTACATTAATGCACCGAACCAAACAGTGTGTTTTCCTGCTTGTATCAACACAAAAAAAGAATTCTTTGAAACAGATTTTCTAGAACCGGATCAATAACTTCTTTTTTTCTGTTTTTAATTTGATGAAGGAGTCACAAAGATTTGAAAAAGAAAGAAAGAATGAAAAAAAAAAAAAAAAAAACA